>JAZDUH010000210.1:0-260000 GCA_036419115.1 Scarus forsteni | reverse complement strand
CCTCACAAGTTCTCTGGCTGCTTCATGTGATAGTGCTGCCATGCAGTGGAATGCTGGTGCTCAGGTAGTCAGCCACGGAGACTTATCTGTGTCATTCATACTCTTTGTGGCCGTCTCGCTGCGCCACTTGGCTGGTCACTGGCTGAGATTGTATCTAGTGAAAGTTACACAAACATTTAATATGACATTAACTAACACATCGCACCAGACAGCTGAGACAGCTGTTTACAGGTACATTTTGGAGGAAAATGAATCATGATGGTTAGCTTACTTTGAGTGCAGCGGTTCAGGTCATTGGAGGCGTTGTAGATCGGCCTGTGCTGGTGCTGGTGCTCATCATCATCATCCGAGTCAATGCGCTTCCTGGAGAAGTTGAGGAGTTGGCCGCTTTGTGAAGTACATATCAAACCACTGTTGGTAGAGGGAACATAGGAATAATGATTAATTTCTTCTTCTGAACAACAGGTTCTGACTGACAGATCCTCAGAGGAAATCTGATGAACTTACACACTCCTCCTCCTGTGACAGAGCGAACGTGGCAACTTGCTGTGCGGCCGTTTTGTGCTCTTTCACACCAATAATGGTGTTGCCTGAACCGTCCGTCTTCCGCACCATCCACTCATGCACCTGCACAAAACAAGGACATCACATTGATTAGTATGGGGAATGGCAAAAATGTCAGGTGAAATTTACTAACAATGCAGACAAGAAGAGCATAAGAACACTCACAGTCATGTGCTCCACCACGCCAGGTCGTTGCAGGTGCCTCAGGATGACCACTGCCTGGAGGTAGTAGACCACGAAGCTGCACTCTGCCATCTCCAGGGTTACGAATTTGTCAAGAAAGATCTTTGCCATCACTGCCATAAAGTCTTGCTTGGCAGCCCTCAGCACAGCCAAGCAGTCATTCGGTGTCAGCGGTTGTTGTTCGAGCAACATGGCATGCCTATGAGAAAATAGTTCAAATGTTATCAACAAATCATCACATTACATGCCACATTGCTCACATCGGTATACTGTAATCCAGTTAGGTGGGTGAGAACAGTTAAACTTACCTCTTTTGGGTGATCTCCTTGCTCACTTGCTTGGAGTTGCATTTCTGCAGAGACCCAATGAATTCTATGAAAAGTTTACAGTCGTCAAAGAGTGGCCGATCCTCATGCATCAAGTTGGTGTTGCATGAGGAATCTGTCGGAGGAAGTACAAGTATTTAAGTATATGTATTTAAGCCCAATTATGTTTATTGTCTACACAAGTGTTATACATATACATACATTATATGAAAAAAACACCAAATGCGTTAGAAACTCGTACTACGAGTTTTAAACTCGTACTACGACTTTGAAACTCGTACTACGACTTTAAAAAAAGAAGTTGAAGGAAGAAAAACACAAAGACAACAGCAAAAATGACCAAAGTGATCCTTAAAAAAATGTCAAAGGAGAAAAAGTAAAAGTTGAAGGAAATAAAGACAAAGTGTTAGGGGAAAACATAAAAAATTAGGAGAAAAAAATAAAGTGTTAGGATAAAAAAACAAAGTTGTAGGAGAAAAAATAAAGTGTGAGGTGAAAAAAAATAAAGTGGTAGGACAAAAAACAAAGTGGTAAAAAAAAAACAACATGCAAACTTATGTCCCCTAGGGGGCTCTGTAACTCCCTGAGTATATAGCTCTGCCTGTGCTGTGGTCACGGTCACTGTAACTTCTACCTACAGGCTGTCCGCACTCTTTTGGAATGCCTTTTGGTAATTATTAGACTCTAGTTGATGAATGGTCTGTTATCACTCACTTTACGGAAGAAGAAAAAGCGAAATTAAGGCAAGTTTCAACGTCTCCTGCCTCTTCAGAAGCCATCTCATCCGTGCAGAATGGGCCCATTTTATCCTCCTAGCTGCACAATAAATGTGGGAGTGTGAGGAAGATTGCTGCTTGCATCTCAAACAACGTAAAAACACTCATAAAAGCACGAAGGACTCCATTGCCGGTGCTCAAATAGGGTCGTTGATGCCGTCTCAAACACGATACAAGAAACACATTAGAAGGAAAAAAGAAGACAGTGAGACGTAAACATTGGTTGTTAAGTGTGGGAAATGGTTACCATGGTAGCCTTTTCTTCGTTCTCCTCTGTAGCAGGTTTGGTAACCAGTTGCATGCATATCACCCCCTGCTGTTTCAAACTGAGTAAATACACAAGTGGCTCCGGGCATGGTTCGATATTGCCAGTGTGAATGCATGCCAGCAGGGGCGAGGGGGAAGGGGGTAACCACGCTGCAGCAGTTGAAACAAGTGGGCCTAGTGTGAAAGCACCCTAAGAGAAGCCAATATTTATTTGATTCTAAAAAAAGGGAAATGTCCTGAGGATTGGGCCTCATGTAGGTCAATCTTGCTACTGAATGTAAATTTAAAGGTTCTTTCCATATTCTTAGCAAGATGCTTAGAAGCTCTTCAACCAATCACAGTGAAGGAGGATCAAACTGGCTTTATTAAGGGACATAATTCTTACAACAATATTAGAAGACTGTATAGTATTATTCATTTTTCTGAACAGCAGGCAATAGATGGCCTTGTGATTTCCTTAAGACGCTGAAAAAGCTTTTGACCGTGTTGAATGATCATATATTTATTTTTTACACTTGAACGTTTTGGCTTAAGTGATGGCTTTGTTAAAAGGGCGAAGGTCCTGTATACTCATCCAATGGCTGCAGTCATAACTAATGGTTTTAGGTCCACAAATTTTAGGGTCGGGGGGGTTGCAGACATGGCTGTTCTCTGTCACCTCTTTTGTTTGCGGTGGTGATTGAACCTCTTGCAGAGGCTATCAGATGAGACCCTTTGATGACTGGAGTGGATGTGGGTGAAAGATCATAAAAAATTACATTGTATGTTGATGATGTGTAACTTTTCAGGTCTGATACCTCTGCACCAGTGCCTCGGCTAATACATATTATTGCCCAGTTTGCTGCATTTCTGGATATAAAGTGAATTTTTCTAAATCAGAAGCAATGCCTCTGGGTAATTTGTGACAACATCCAGAAAATCCCAAACCTTTTCCATTCAAGTGGTCTCCTGCAGGTTTTACATATTTTGGCATCTATATTACACCTAAACTCGATCAAATGTTTAAAACCAACTTTAACCATTATTTGATCAAAATTAGCAAGACCTGGAATGTTGGAACAGGCTCCCTATCTCATGGCTGGGCTTAATCTTACTCTAGAAAATTAACTTTCTCACACATTTTCTCTATGGCATACAATGATCCCCATCTGATTTAATCACAAAATAGTGAAACAACTGAATGGTTGGTCTAGTTCTTTTATTTGGTGTAAATGAAGAGCATGGATTAGGATGTCTGTGTTGCAATTACCAAGTGCTGTAGGTGGGCTGGATCTCCCAGATATTAAGAAATATCAATCGAGTGCCATCTAAGATACAGCGCTGATGCCTCTTAGAGCTGGCTTGATATTGAGAAGTCTGTATCTAATTGCCCTTTAAAAAAGCTATTTTTATTGATAAACTTCAGTGTGTCAAAAAACTTTGCAATAACCGGGTTATGATTAATACTGTAAGAGCTTGAAGGATCACACAGCATATTAAAGGCAAGGCAGGGCTTACATTGGTTTGTACCCCAATCACTAATAACCCTGACTAGCAGGGTCTTTAGATACAGTTTTCAAATGCAGGACAGCTGAGGAAATTTCTTCCTTGGGCGATCTTTTTGATGGCTCTGTCCTCTTGCCTTTCAACCCAAGTTATGGAAAACCATGGTATATCTTAAAATGACTTTTTTCAATATCACCAGGTCAGAAACTTTATTATAAAAGACACATCTTTGCTTGCTGATAGGTCACACAGATAGAAAAACAAGTGCTTCTCTCTCAGGGGAATGCTTCCATAAGAACATACAGTATGCTGGTCTGAGGGATTGCTCATCTGTCAGTGCCCAGACTTTGGGTATGGTCTGGGAGAGGGAGCTGGGTGTTGAGATACCTGAAAAGATGTGGGAAGACATCTGGGATCAGGCAACAAAAATAACGGTGTGTAACCGAACAAGAGCTTTGCAACGAAAGATTCTTCATAGAGCTGTTGCTCCAAGCCATCTCTCCAAATATAGATAGATAGATAGATAGATAGATAGATAGATAGATAGATAGATAGATAGATAGATAGATAGATAGATAGATAGATAGATAGATAAAATACTTTATTAATCCCCAAAGGGAAATTCATGTAGTTTGGCAACAAGAATAAAAAATAAAATAAAGATTAAATAACAAAGTAAGCAACAAAGGTAAAACAATAACAATACTAATTATATATACAATATTGATAATTCTATATACAAAAACAATAGTGGGCTCATCTTCCATAGATTAAAGAATTATAAACTCTGATGGCTGCAGGGAGGAACGATCTTCTGTATCTCTCAGTCCTGCAGCGCAGAGAGGTGAGTCGTCCACTGCTGCTGTTTCTCTGGTCAAGGATGATGTGAAGTGGGTGATCAGTGTGACGAATGATGGATGTCTCTCCATTTTGCCTTAAATGTAGGCCTGGATTTGGTGATCTTACTCACTGCTTCTGGTCTGGTGTTAAAATACTGAAATATTGGAATGATGTCTTATTTGAAATAGAAAAGAAAGAAGGAGTTTGAACTTGACCCAGTTTCCCTCCGTCTGGGTTTTCCTGATGGCTATGTGACTAATAAATATCAGAAAAAGCTGTACAGAAGGAAAAGCATTCTTCAGCACTGGATTTCAGATAAAGTCCCCTCAGTTCATAGGAAAATAATCATCATAGGAAAATAATGGATTACATAGCTCTGGACTTTTTGACTTGTCTCTTGAACTACAAATCTGATGCCTTTAAAAAAAATATGGAGACCATTCCTGGATTATCTTAATGTCAATACTTTTGCTATAATGACAAGAGCATTTATGTAAGGAGAAGGGAGGATTTATTTTTATTTTTTCATTAAGCTCCGACTACATATTACATTTAACCCTATTCTGTATAATGTACCTTTTTGTATTGTTATTTCAAGCTTGTTGTTGTTATTGTATATTGTATTGTTATTGTAATATACAAAATATTATTGACTGTAACTATCATCATAGGGTTAGAATAGAGGACCTTAATCATTCCAATGAAACCCTGCCCAAAACCAAATCTACCAAGGACCTCCCACAGGTACTGCCACTCAAGTCGATCAAAAGCTTTCTCAGCATCGAGGACAGCACTGCACAGGGGTCCCCGATATCTTTGGAAAAATTTATCACACGTAATAATCTTCGTATATTGTCTCCAGGATTTCACAAAACCAGTCTGGTCCTGGTGTACTTGATTGATTAAGTGAGGTTAAATTCTTGGTGCCTAAACTTTGGTAAATCCATTCACTTCAGGAAGAAAAATACTCAAATGCCTATAGTTATTACAGAGTAGAGGGTCTTTCTTAGGCAGAACAGCATGCAAAGCCATATTAATGCGTCACTAAGAAAAGAACCATTTTTATCTGAGGCCTATATCATATTTAACATATACTGTCCAAGATCTTCCCAAAATGTAGCGTACAATTCTGGAGGAATACCATCCAATCCAGGTGCTTTCCCTCTTTTCATGCTTAAAATAGCATTTTTTGGCTTCCAATTCTGTTGCCTCCTCCTGATTCAAAGAGGGAAGGTTTAGATTTCCAAAGAAACCACAACATTTTGAAATATCTGGCAATAGCTCTGATTTATACATTTTAAATTGAATTTACAAAATTCTGTGTTGATGTCCTGTGGATCTGTTAATATTCCATTGAAGGAGCAAATACATGTTATATTTGAACATTTTTCATTTTGTTTGGTCCTTAGCAAAAGCAAATGGCTGGGCCTAAGTCCATTAAAATAATAGTTTCTCCTGATTCTTACATCAAGAATTTTGCCCTTAGCCTTACCATTGAATTTAACCGTGTGAGTGGCATCAAGAATCATGTTTATATCCTTGGAAGGGGAGGCTTGATGGATGTTTTCAAGGTCAAATAATTAACCTGTAACTGGTCAATTTTCACTAACCTAGATTTATTCTGATATGCTGAAAACGATATTGCAGTGCTGCGTATGAATCCTTTTAAGGTGCCCCCAAAAATTTGTGGATCATCAATGGAAACTTTGTTTCTAGTTAAACATTTTGTAACCCATCTTTTGAAAACTGACAAAATGGCCTTAATCAGCATAGATAAGGTGAAGCACCACTGACTATCTTTTTAGGTGTATTCTTAAAAATTATCTTAAACAACACAATGTTATGGCCGGAAATAGAAGTAGGTAAAAATCAAAGAACTGCAAATTTTATTTATCAGTGAAGCAGAAGTAAAAATAAAGTCAATACAGGAGTTAAGGTCTGTGTCAAAAAGACTAAAGTCAGCCATAAATTTAGTAAGATAGTTTGAGAAAGTATTATGGGAGTGATGGTTTGAGTGGTGTGTTCGGTCAATCATAAGGTAATTGGCATTCATGTCAGCACCAGAAATTAAAGAAAAAATCCTGCATGTTAGACAGCAGATCTACTAAAAAAGTATAGAAGTCTGAACTACGTTCGTTAGGAGCAAAAATAGATATAAATGCCACTTTTATGCCTGCTATAATTGTAACATGATAATGACAAAACTGGTTTCAAAAAAAGCTTTACATCCCATTTTATTCACTGGGCAGCAAGAATGTATGAGCAATGCTTGTGTTTTAAATTGTTACTGTCCCTAAAACTGTCACACTTTCACTGTAAGTTTGTTGATTTATTTCCCACATGTATTGTTATTTATTGCCTTAAACTTTTATCTTGAAAATGTATTTATTATGATATGTGCTGATGACCTTCTGGCCATGTCACCCTTGTATATGAGCTCATGATTTCAGTTGGAAATTACCTGGTAAAATAATGGTTAAATAAAAAAAATTGAAAATAAAATGAAAACAGGATGGCATGGTGGTGCAGCAGGTAGTGAACAAGCCTAACAGCAAAAGGTTCCCTGATTTGATCCCCGGGTAGGGCAAGGCCTTTCTGTGTGAAGTTTGCATGTTTTTTTTTTAAACATGATTGTGACCATACTTTAGAAATCATAAAAAAGAATACATGCACCTGAGATGAGACATTAAATGACCTCTTAAATATGTTCATCCATAATTTTAGCTGCTATTTAGGGTTGAACAACTAACAGTCCAACTGCTGTGAAACAGCTGTAAGACGACATTATGACATCCCATCATTATCTGGGGTTTAGCTCTTCCCACAGCAATGGATCCACCTCAGAAAGAGCTCTGATCAGAATAGAGCTGGCCATATTCCCTTTTCTTCGAACTGAGTCGATCACTTCTCGTGCTTTATCCCCTCTGTCTTTGGTTTTGATCTTCTGCATCTCCTCATCATTTAGAACATAATGCTCCAGGAGCTTATCCAGGAGTTGGTTCAGGACTGGATCAGACACACTGTCAACAAACTCAGTCCTGACTGAGCTCAGTGTCTTTGTAGGGGCCACTGCAGGGTCCCTGTCTACTGCTTGGACAACACTCTGAAGAGTTTCTCTTCTTGCACCTGGAAAAAAAACACAAAAAGACCCTTGTCAAATATTTGGCATCTATGAAAACACAAAGTTTACTGCTAAACAAAGGATATAATGAATGCTAATTTCAAAAAGAGTTGGAACGTTGAGCATATGTGAATAATGACAACACAATATTTTGCAAATCTATTTCCAACCTGAGTATAACTAAATGAAGCACAAAGACATGAAGTCAATGTATCTTCAGGCGGATTAGGGGCAGCTGTAGAAGGTCCAGCAGCCAATTGACCTGCGAGATGACAGCCATTCATCATCATAAGAAGCCCCAGGATCCAGAGAAGAGGAGCTTCTCAACAGAATTGGCATACAGTATGTTAGATTAGACAGTCTTTGTTAAATCTTTGTGTTATTTGTGCTTGTATTTCAGAGGTCCTGTAGGTTAAGGGCGTTAGTGAAGTTGTTTGTTTCAGTTGTTTGTAATCCTCTTTACCATTTGGATCATTTATTTTAGTCCTTCAGATATTTAATTTCAATTTGAGTATTTTACTTTTACTAGTGCTTCTTAGTTTGCCCTTTTCAGTCTTATTTTGTTAAACTTGCTTTATTTTTCTTAAATAAAAAATAACTTTAATTTAAACCATTTTAAATTTGTTTATTTGTGTTAAGTCCCTTTTCTCCATTGAGAAGAGTTGTTACATCCATTGAATCACCCCTCAGGCAAAATCTTTCAGCATTCAACAATCTGCAGCCGTATCATCTTTTATTATGTTTACAACATCAACATTAACAACATTAACAACTTTGAGGGAATTAGTTCTTCCTATACAATAGTGATAACTTAACTGATTACATTCTGCTCTGCACAGATGTTGCTCCCTCCATCAGTTTTAGGGGGTTTTACAAGGCTACAGTTGCCTTCGCTTTGTCAGCCTAAATCCACTGACTCGAAATTCCAGTCTCTTTCATCTGCCCTTCATGAACTTATCCCACCTTCAAAGTAGTCACCCTTTAGGAGCCAAAACAGTCAAGAAAGTCTACACTCATACACTCAGACATCACAGCAGCCGATACTTCCTCCATCATCATGTTATCTTTAATCTTTAACTAGCTCCACAGCTGCTGAGCCTCACCCTTACCTCCAAGGAGGCAGTCCTCCACAGTCTGGCCCCAGCACACTCTTTGCTGAATCTGACAATTTCATGCTGCTATCTGTAGTCCTACTCTACAATAGCAGCTGGAATAATACACTGATACATCTAGCCAACATCTTTGTAGGCCTAAGACTTTTGTCCTTTCCCCTGCTCTGACATTTGGAACATGTGACCATTATTCCATCTATCAAGAAATTCCTGAGACACACACAGCAGAGTAGATATACCCAGAGGTCAAGAGTTCATCCTCAAAGTGTTTTGTTTTAATTTTATTTATACCGGCAGCTGCTCTTCTTTTCCAAATGCATGTCCATCTTGGATCCACTACACATGCTAACATCATTCAAATCCAGATCATGCATTATTCAGTCCCACCTAGCAGGAATTAACTTTTGTCATCAAACTTATCACAGGACTCTACAGCACTTCAGTCTTCCGAACTCGTGTAACCATGTCGTGAAGTCCAAGACAACAGGAACTTATTGTTACAAGCTCCTGTTTCTCATCTCTGATCAACTTAGCCTGATATTCACTTTACTTGTTAGGGCTTCTTATCTCATCTGACATATTTAACCCGGTGCTCCCACTAGCCTCTTTGTGCTCGTCAGACATTTGGAATCTATCCCTGACCACTGTAATCCTTCCATCATTTTGGGCTGTCTTACATACACATACCTCAGTTCCCTTGCATTCATGTTACAGGAAGAAGGGCTGTAATCAACCAAAGAAATTGTTGGTCGACCAAAACACAGCTATTGTCACCAAAAATCGACCAATCGCGGAGCAGTGGACCACGGCTCAGTAAAACTAATATCAGCACCTGCTTCTGTTTTAGCCCAGTTTTTCTGCTTTTTGTCCCTTTTTAAAATGCGCCACAAAATGACGTGCTGCTGCTGGATTAAACTAGTAACTGTTAAAGAATGGTGCTGCATTAGTCTGCCTGTGTCAGGCCAACTGTAATAATCAGCCTTTGCATGTGAGACCCTGCACTCTGCAGTCAGCTGGCTAAAGACCAAACACCCTCAGACTCTCCTCCTCCTCATCTCTGGGGACTTTAATCACACCTCTCCATCCTCCACTTTGCCCACTTTCACCCAGTATGTCACCTGCCACACCAGAGACAATAAAATACTGGACTTACTGTATGCAAACACCAAGGATGCATACAAGTCATCACCCCTCCCTCCCCTGTGGAGATCAGACCACAACCTGGTTTATCTCCAGCCCGTGTACAAACCACTTTTCCACAGGCAGCCAGCTGTGACCCGCGCAGTTAAGAGATGGTCTGAGGAGACTGAAAAGGCTCTGACGGGAAGGTTTTGAGTCAACTGTGTGGAAGGAGTTCTGTGATCCTCACGGGGAGGACATCGACAACCTCACAGACTGTATAACGGATTACATTAACTTCTGTGTGGAGGACACTGTACCCCCCAGGACTGTACGGTGCTTTTCCCATGTTCAGCACGGGAAAAGAAAGAACTAATTCAATTTTGGACTACCTTCATTAGTTACCAAGCAGATATTCTTCAGTGAAGAGTGTATGTCCTCAGTATCTGTGACAGATGTAGGACTATCTTCATAAGGTACCAAGCAGATCTCTGTCTGTGAAGAGTGTCTGTCCTCATATCAGAGTCTATGTCCATATATGGACTGATGGAATCACCAAAGCAGCACCAGAGGAACGTCCTTTGATCCAGAGGTCCAATCAGCAGCAAGGGAAGATCAAAGGAACATGTTCTGCCTCCTCCCCCTCGTTGCCATAGTAACTGTTAAAGAATGGTGCTGCATTAGTCTGCCTGTGTCAGGCCAACTGTAATAATCAGCCTTTGCATGTGAGACCCTGCACTCTGCAGTCAGCTGGCTGCAGACCAAACACCCTCAGGCCCTCCTTCTCATCTCTGGGGACTTTAATCACACCTCTCCATCCTCCACTTTGCCCACTTTCACCCAGTATGTCACCTGCCACACCAGAGACAATAAAATACTGGACTTACTGTATGCAAACACCAAGGATGCATACGAGTCATCACCCCTCCCTCCCCTGTGGAGATCAGACCACAACCTGGTTTATCTCCAGCCCGTGTACAGACCACTTTTCCACAGGCAGCCAGCTGTGACCCGCGCAGTTAAGAGATGGTCTGAGGAGACTGAAAAGGCTCTGACGGGACTGTTTTGAGTCAACTGTGTGGAAGGAGTTCTGTGATCCTCACGGGGAGGACATCGACAACCTCACAGACTGTATAACAGATTACATTAACTTCTGTGTGGAGAACACTGTACCCACCAGGACTGTACGGTGCTTTTCCCATGTTCAGCATGGGAAAAGGAAGAACTAATTCAATTTTGGACTACCTTCATTAGTTACCAAGCAGATCTTCTTCAGTGAAGAGTGTATGTCCTCAGTATCTGTGACAGATGTAGGACTATGTTCATTAGGTACCAAGCAGATCTCCATCTGTGAAGACTGTCTGTTATCCTCAGCATGTGTGACAGATGTAGGACTAACTTCATTAGGTACCAAGCAGATCTCCGTCTGTAAAGAGTGTCTGTCATCCTCAGTATCTGTGACAGATGTAGGACTATCTTCATTAGGTACCAAGCAGATCTCTATCTGTGAAGAGTGTCTGTCCTCAGTATCTGTGACAGATGTAGGACTATCTTCATAAGGTACCAAGCAGATCTCTGTCTGTGAAGAGTGTCTGTCCTCAGTATCTGTGACAGATGAAGGACTATCCTCATTAGGTACCAAGCAGATCTCCATCTGTGAAGAGTGTCTGTCATCCTCAGTATCTGTGACAGATGTAGGACTTTCTTCATTAGGTACCAAGCAGATCTCCGTCAGTAACGAGTGTCTGTCGTCAGTATCTGTGACAGATGTAGGACTAACTTTTTTAGGTACCAAGCAGATCTCCGTCTGTGAAGAGTGTCTGTCATCCTCAGTATCTGTGACAGATGTAGGACTATCTTCATTAGTTACCAAGCAGATCTCCATCTGTGAAGAGTGTCTGTCCTTAGTATCTGTGACAGATGTCGGACTATCTTCATAAGGTACCAAGCAGATCTCCATCTGGGAAGAGTGTCTGTCATCCTCAGTATCTGTGACAGATGTAGGACTTTCTTCATTTGGTACACTATAAAGGGGTTGCTTTAAATTTTACAGTACTATACTGGACAAGATGCACGTCTAATGAGGAGGACTTCCTCATTAGAAGTGCATTCAAACTCATTAACCAGGGTCACTTTCCTGGATTTCATGGACTTTGGTATCCTGGGCATAATGTTACAAAGTACTTGCCACATGTTTTGTGCGATGATCCGGGGAAAAGCTTTCTCATACTCCTCCAAGCTAGAGAGCTAGTTGTTCACCTTCTTTGTAACCTCATCAACTATGAGCTCTGTCAGTATCTGTGTGCTCGAGCTCTGGATGTCACCCTTAACACCCATCTTCTCAGCCAATGTCTGTGCTATGATGCTGCCCATGTCTCCAAGACACTTAGACACCTGGTCCTTTGGCACAAACATAATGCTCGCACCATCACTCTCACACTGCAAGAGCTCAAAGATGTGTGTTGCTGCAACATCGATTAATTCCAAACACATCTCCGTCAGTTTGGGTTTTGTTCTCGGGTCCAGTGATCCAGCCTCTAGATTAAGCCACTGCATGGATGTCAGGCGGGCGCCTGAGTAGGTCCTTGTTGACCAAAATGTTGGTCTGTGTACTTGCCTCTGTGTTGTTCATTGTTCTTGCTCTGATGTCGAATTAAGTCTGCACAATCCTGATCTTACTTATATAGACATATCAGAGTCTATGTCCATATATGGACTGATGGAATCACCAAAGCAGCACCAGAGGAACGTCCTTTGATCCAGAGGTCCAATCAGCAGCAAGGGAAGATCAAAGGAACATGTTCTGCCTCCTCCCCCTCGTTGCCATAGTAACTGTTAAAGAATGGTGCTGCATTAGTCTGCCTGTGTCAGGCCAACTGTAATAATCAGCCTTTGCATGTGAGACCCTGCACTCTGCAGTCAGCTGGCTACAGACCAAACACCCTCAGGCCCTCCTCCTCATCTCTGGGGACTTTAATCACACCTCTCCATCCTCCACTTTGCCCACTTTCACCCAGTATGTCACCTGCCACACCAGAGACAATAAAATACTGGACTTACTGTTGCAAACACCAAGGATGCATACAAGTCATCACCCCTCCCTCCCCTGTGGAGATCAGACCACAACCTGGTTTATCTCCAGCCCGTGTACAAACCACTTTTCCACAGGCAGCCAGCTGTGACCCGCAGTTAAGAGATGGTCTGAGGAGACTGAAAAGGCTCTGAGGGACTGTTTTGAGTCAACTGTGTGGAAGGAGTTCTGTGATCCTCACGGGAGGACATCGACAACCTCACAGACTGTATAACGGATTACATTAACTTCTGTGTGGAGGACACTGTACTCACCAGGACTGTGCTGCTTTTCTCTTGTTCAGCATGAAAAAAAAAAGAATTAATTCAATTTTGAACTACCTTCATTAGATACCAAGCAGATATTCTACAGTGAAGAGTGTGTGTCCTCAGTATCTGTGACAGATGTAGGACTATCTTCATTAGGTACCAAGCAGATCTCCCGTCTGTGAAGAGTGTCTGTCCTCAGTATCTAACAAAGTAAGTCCTATATCTTCATTTTACCAAGCAGATCTCCGTCTGTGAAGTGTATCTGTCATCCTCAGTATCTGTGACAGATGTCGGACTTTCTTCATTACATACAAAGCAGATCTTCGTCTGTGAATAGTGTCTGTCATCCTCAGTATCTGTGACAGATGAAGGACTATCTTCATCAGTTACCAAGCAGATCTCCATCTGTCAAGAGTGTCTGTCATCCTCAGTATCTGTGACAGATGTAGGACTATCTTCATTAGGTACCAAGCAGATCTCCGTCTGTGAAGAGTGTCTGTCATCCTCAGTATCTGTGAAAGATGTAGGACTATCTTCATTAGGTACCAAGCAGATCTCTGTCTGTGAAGAGTGTCTGTCCTCAGTATCTGTGACAGATGTAGGACTATCTTCCTTAGGTACCAAGCAGATCTCTGTCTGTGAAGAGTGTCTGTCCTCAGTATCTGTGACAGATGTAGGACTATCTTCCTTAGGTACCAAGCAGATCTCTGTCTGTGAAGAGTGTCTGTCCTCAGTATCTGTGACAGATGAAGGACTATCCTCATTAGGTACCAAGCAGATCTCCTTCTGTGAAGAGTGTCTGTCATCCTCAGTATTTAAGACAGATGTAGGACTATCGTGATTGGGTACCAAGCAGATCTCCGTCTGTGAAGAGTGTCTGTCCTCAGTATCTGTGACAGATGTAGGACTATCTTCCTTATGTACCAAGCAGATCTCCATCTGGGAAGAGTGTCTGTCCTTAGTATCTGTGACAGATGTAGGACTATCTTCATTAGGTACCAAGCAGATATCTGTCTGTGAAGAGTGTCTGTCCTCAGTATCTGTGACAGATGTAGGACTATCTTCATAAGGTACCAAGCAGATCTCCGTCTGTGAAGAGTGTCTGTCATCCTCAGTATCTGTGAAAGATGTAGGACTATCTTCCGTATGTACCAAGCAGATCTCCATCTGGGAAGAGTGTCTGTCCTTAGTATCTGTGACAGATGTAGGACTATCTTCATTAGGTACCAAGCAGATCTCCATCTGGGAAGAGTGTCTGTCATCCTCAGTATCTGTGACATATGTCGGACTATCTTCATTAGTTACCAAGCAGATCTCCGTCTGTGATGAGTGAAGAGTGTCTGTCATCCTCAGTATCTGTGACAGATGTAGGACTATCTTCATAAGGTACCAAGCAGATCTCCATCTGTGAAGAGTGTCTGTCATCCTCAGTATCTGTGACAGATGCAGGACTTTCTTCATTTGGTACACTATAAAGTTGCTTTAAATTTTATAGTATTATACTGGCAACAAGATGCGTCTAATGAGGAGGACTTCCTCATTAGAAGTGCATTCATTAACCAGGGTCACTTTCCTGGATTTCATGGACTTTGGTATCCTGGGCATAATGTTACAAAGTACTTGCCACATGTTTTGTGCGATGATCCTCACACTGGAAAAGCTTTCACACTCCTCCAAGCTAGAGAGCTAGTTGTTCACCTTCTCTGTAACCTCATCAACTATGAGCTCTGTCAGTATCTGTGCTCAAGCTCTGGATGTCACACCCATCTTCTCAGCCAACCTCTGCGCTATGATGCTGCCCATGTCTCCAAGACACTTAGACACCTGGTCCTTTGGGACAAACATAATGCTCGCACCATCACTCTCACACTGCAAGAGCTCAAAGATGTGTGTTGCTGCAACATCATTAATTCCAAACACATCTCCGTCAGTTTGGGTTTTGTTCTCGGGTCCAGTGATCCAGCCTCTAGATTAAGCCACTGTATGGATGTCAGGCGGGCCTGAGTAGGTCCTTGTTGACCAAAATGTTGGTCTGTGTACTTGCCTCTGTGTTGTTCATTGTTCTTGCTCTGATGTCGAATTAAGTCTGCACAATCCTGATCTTACTTATATAGACATATCAGAGTCTATATATATGGACTGATGGAATCACCAAAGCAGCACCAGAGGAACGTCCTTTGATCCAGAGGTCCAATCAGCAGCAAGGGAAGATCAAAGGAACATGTTCTGCCTCCTCCCCTCATTGCCATAGTAACTGTTAAAGAATGGTGCTGCATTAGTCTGCCTGTGTCAGGCCAACTGTAATAATCAGCCTTTGCATGTGAGACCCTGCACTCTGCAGTCAGCTGGCTACAGACCAAACACCCTCAGGCCCTCCTCCTCATCTCTGGGGACTTTAATCACACCTCTCCATCCTCCACTTTGCCCACTTTCACCCAGTATGTCACCTGCCACACCAGAGACAATAAAATACTGGACTTACTGTGTACAAAACACCAAGGATGCATACAAGTCATCACCCCTCCCTCTGTGGAGATCAGACCACAACCTGGTTTATCTCCAGCCCGTGTACAAACCACTTTTCCACAGGCAGCCAGCTGTGACCGCTGGTTAAGAGATGGTCTGAGGAGACTGAAGGCTCTGAGGGACTGTTTTGAGTCAACTGTGTGGAAGGAGTTCTGTGATCCTCACGGGGACATACAACCTCACAGACTGTATAACGGATTACATTAACTTCTGTGTGGAGGACACTGTACTCACCAGGACTGTCTGCTTTTCCCATGTTCAGCATGGGAAAAGAAAGAACTAATTCAATTTTGGACTACCTTCATTAACTACCAAGCAGATATTCTTCAGTGAAGAGAGTGTGTCCTCAGCATCTGTGACAGATGTAGGACTATCTTCATTAGGTACCAAGCAGACCTCCGTCTGTGGAGACTGTCTGTCATCCTCAGTATCTGTGTCAGATGTAGGTCTATCTTCAGTAAGTACCAAGCAGACCTCCGTCTATAAAGAGTGTATCTGTCATCCTAAGAATCTGTAGCAGATGCAGGACTATCTTCATTAGGTACCAAGCAGATCTCTGTCTGTGAAGAGTGTCTGTCCTCAGTATCCTAACAAAGTAAGTCCTATGACTAACTTTGTTAGGTACCAAGCAGACCTCCGTCTGTGAAGACTGTCTGTCAACCTCAGTATCTGTGTCAGATGTAGGTCTATCTTCAGTAAGTACCAAGCAGATCTCAATCTGGGAAGTGTATCTGTCATCCTTAGTATCTGTGACAGATGCAGGACTATCTTCAGTAGGTACCAAGCAGATCTCCGTCTGTGAAGAATGTCTGTCATCCTCAGTATCTGTGACAGATGCAGGACTATCTTCAGTAGGTACCAAGCAGATCTCCGTCTGTGAAGAGTGTCTGTCATCCTCAGTATCTGTGACAGATGTAGGACTATCTTCATTAGGTACCAAGCAGATCTCCATCTGTGAAGAGTGTCTGTACTCAGTATCTGTGACAGATGTAGGACTATTTTCATTAGGTACCAAGCAGATCTCCATCTGTGAAGAGTGTCTGTCATCCTCAGTATCTGTGACAGATATAGGACTATCTTCAATAGGTACCAAACAGCTCTCCATCTGTGAAGAGTGTCTGTCATCCTCAGTATCTGTGACAGATGTAGGACTATCTTCATTAGGTACCAAGCAGATCTCCGTCAGTAAAGAGTGTCTGTCATCCTCAGTATCTGTGACAGATGCAGGACTATCTTAAATAGGTACCAAGCAGATCTCCATCTGAGAAGAGTTTCTGTCATCCTCAGTATCAGTGACAGATGTAGGACTATTTTCATTAGGTACCAAGCAGATCTCCATCTGTGAAGAGTGTCTGTACTCAGTATCTGTGACAGATGTAGGACTATTTTCATTAGGTACCAAGCAGATCTCCATCTGTGAAGAGTGTCTGTCATCCTCAGTATCTGTGACAGATATAGGACTATCTTCATAAGGTACCAAGCAGATCTCCGTCCGTAAAGAGTGTCTGTCCTCAGTATCTGTGACAGATGTAGGACTATCTTCATTAGGTACCAAGCAGATCTCCATCTGTGAAGAGTGTCTGTACTCAGTATCTGTGACAGATGCAGGACTATCTTCATAAGGTACCAAGCAGATCTCCGTCCGTAAAGAGTGTCTGTCCTCAGTATCTGTGACAGATGTAGGACTATCTTCATTAGGTACCAGGCAGATCTCCATCTGTGAAGAGTGTTAGTCATCCTCAGTATCTGTGACAGATGTAGGACTATCTTCATTAGGTACCAAGCAGATCTCCGTCAGTAAAGAGTGTCTGTCATCCTCAGTATCTGTGACAGATATAGGACTATCTTCAATAGGTACCAAACAGCTCTCCATCTGTGAAGAGTGTCTGTCATCCTCAGTATCTGTGACAGATGTAGGACTATCTTCATTAGGTACAAAGCAGATCTCCATCTGTGGTCCTTGTTGACCAAAATGTTGGTCTGTGTACTTACCTCTGTGTTGTTCATTGTTCTTGCTCTGATGTTGAATTAAGTCTGCACAATCCTGATCTTACTGATATAGACATATCAGAGTCTATGTACATAACAGATGTGAGACACTCAGAGACACCCCTATCCCAGCTTTGGTCATGTGACCTGTGTTTTCAAGCTCGTCCATTTCCCTTGCCATGAGGACCTCTGTGGTTCTGTTGCAAGCATGTTTTTACAAAAACATTTTTGCATGTAAGTAAATTTTCTTGCTGACAACTTAATCCTGTTGTGCCAAAACAAATTAATTCAGGTAAAAACATATCATACAGGTTGATGCTACTATCATTTAAAACCCTGATGATGCTGGCTGAAAATTAGCCTGAATCAATAAGGTTGCTTTTCTAAAATTGTACCAGTGACAAATGATGTTAAGTGAGACAGTTCACTTGTAACATGAAAGTAGACCCAGTTTGCTATAAAAGAAATGATGTTTATGATCCTTAAGGGATGTGGAAAAAAGCTGCCTCAGCCTGAAGGCCTGGAGGAACCACATGGAAACAACTCTTCATCTTCCCTGTAACCTTCAGGGCTGGGATGTAAAAGCATAGTTGCAGAGTGTGACAGTAGGCTGATGTTCAGTCCTGTGTTCTGAGTCCCAGGCTGTTCTAGCTGGACTGTCTGTCATGTTCACCCCCACACTGTGTTCTAATCTAACAGGTTCTATCTGTCATTTGAATGTTATTTAAAACATTTTTAACTATATTATCATGTATTTGATTTTTGTTCAGTAACTTTCAAGTGTTTAGAAAAAAAAATTGTAATTATTACTAGATTCTGCAAGTCAACATTAGTCTTAAGTGTGTGTTTGTTAAGTTAGCTGTCAGATTCTAACTATTACAGAATGTGTTGTTATGGTTGTTTCAGAGAGTTGTTCATTTACCTTGATTTCTCTGGCCTGTCTCAGTTTACTTTGCTGGGGTAAGTGAGACCTAAGATCAATCATATTTCACTGTTCATCCTGAATACTTTCTGGTGAATTCCATTCTTGCATCCTGAATTAATGGGAACTGTAAATTTTACTGATTTATCATTTTAGCTTGAACAAATGTAAAGTGTATTACTCTCATATGGACTGATGGGATCACCAAAGCAGCACCAGAACATCCAGAGGTCCAATCAGCAGCAGATCAAAGGAACATGTTCTGCCTCCTCCCCCTCGTTGCCATAGTTACTGTTGCAGAATGGTGCTGCATTAGTCTGCCTGTAACAGGCCAACTGTAATAATCAGCCTTTGCATGTGAGACCCTGCGCTCTGCAGTCTACAGACCAAACACCCTCAGGCCCTCCTCCTCATCTCTGGGGACTTTAATCACACCTCTCCATCCTCCACTTGAGTGATTGAAATTTATTTGAACATGAGGTTAAAAATAAAATCACTGTCAAGACAGAAAAAATACAAACAAACAAACAGACATTATCTAATCACATATTCAAAAGGACTGGGATGAAGTAAAACTTAATTCCATTCCTTGACCAAACAATAATTTACAAACAAATATGTTATGCACTTACTGTACATATACTCATAGACAACTATTCCATGTACCCTTATTTCATCTTGGACATTGCAACAGCTTCCATCCACAATGTAATTATAATATCACACAGATATACAGAATACTCATACCATCATTATTTCTAATAATAACCAATAATATTTTCAGACTCTTAATTCTCTTCATTATGTATCTTGCAAAAATCATTTGTACATTTTTAAACTTGTTTTACTTGAATATTTCATTTCCTCACTTAAACTGTTCCATATGCTCAGATACCAGATACACAGCGTTTAATGTTTGTGTCTACAATAATAGTTTAAGTTATCACCTCTCAGATTGTAACCTTCTTCATGGTTACTAAACAGACTTGAATGTTTTCTGGTAGTTGATTGTCTGGCCTTGTGCATTATTGCCGTCTGGTAAACAATGTGGAAATTTTAGTAATCTTGACTTTAGAAATGCTGGTGGGTATGTTCCTTATAGCCGACCATATGTATGGTTCTTATTGCTTTCTTCTGTAAAGTGATTAGTGACTGTAATGTAGTTTTGTAGTTTCAACCTCAGCACAGTACATGAAGTATGGCAGAACTAGAACAGTAAAGTGTGAAGTGACTTGTAATCCAGGATATGTTTACCTTTGTTTATAACTGCAATGCTTTTGAAACTTTGGACTGTACATGTTTAATGTGTGATTTAGCTAAGCTTGTCATCCATGACCATATCTCTGCACCCTTTCAATCTCAACCCATCTATTTCTGTCTGGACCTGCATGTTAACTCTGTGATTCCCAAATAACATAAATTTTGTCTTGCTTGCATTTCAAGATAATATATAATCAACCATGCTTTAGTTTCTTCAGTTCATTGTTGATTATCTCTGTAACATTCAAATTATTACTGGAATAAGATACTGTATCATCAGCAAAAATAATCTTCATCAGATCAAAACAGATTTCATTAATGTAAAGTGTTTGTCCTCAGTATTGACAGATGTAGGACATCCACATGTCCAAGCAAGTTGAGCAATGGTTATCCATTTTAAACTGCTTTCTGCCATTCAAATGTAGTCTAATACAATGCCTCTGATTCCATATCTCTCCAGTTTATTAAATAGTAACTTATGGTTGATTGGGTGTTTTTCAAATCAATAAATACTCCATCTTTTTCATTGCATTAGCGTCCTCTTGATTGTATTAGATGTGAGGTTGATCTTTTAGATCTGAACCATACTGACTCTCTAAAGTAAGTTGTGTCTATGAATCCATCAAGTCTTATTGTTTGTCCAGTATCTTAGAAATTGAGTGAACTTCTCTGTAGTTGGTGAGCTGTGTGCTCCCAGATTTATACAATGGAATTGATTTAGTAGGACCAAGCAGAGCTTTAATGAGACAGTCTTTATCTTCAAGACCAATGTTCAGAGCACTCAGCTTGACAGTGTCATCTCTCACTGCTAACTGTTCAGATGACTGTTCTCAGCCTTTTCAGATGCGGAGACTTCAGTCACATCTGTGTACAGCGTCTCACTTCACTCCAGTATCTGTGACAGATGAACACTTCTCTGATTGCAGCACCTCAGAGAGTCAAAACTGACACCCACCGTTTAAAGAGTGTCATTCTTCTTACAGCTGATCAACAGTCATTACCACTGAGCCACCCAGGAGATGCAGTGACAGAAGCTCACACAGTCTTTTACAAGCAGGCTTATCTTCACACACAGAGAGCTGTTCAGGAACACTTAGTGTTCAGGCCTCAGTATCAGAGACAGGCAGAGTCAGACACCACATGGTACAGCAAGCAGACTGTTGACACAGAAGCATCAGATACCAGGCTATCTCTCGTCAAGGATCCAGCAGTCAGATACCAGTATCTCAGTGAGTTCTGATTACAAGAACTTCAGCAGGATCCAGTTCAGACATGATGCTGACATCTAGTCATACAGTCAAGCACATGAAGATCTGTAAGCTTCTGTGATCAATCCAAACAATCTGACCTTTCAGCATAGTCTTCGACAGTCTGATCTGTGAGTGTGGACTCTTTGTAGCTGGCAGCAGATGATCATTGTGAGAGCAACACAGTGAGGTGAGTCTCACTGTTGCAGCATGACAGGCTCTTGTGAGACTGAGGCTGACAGAGATCTGTGAACTACTTCATGTCCAACAACATCAAGACTGTGAATGCTCAGTATCTTCTGGTACTCTCCGTCAAGGATGGGGATCTCCTTCTTCAGAGTCCTCATCTGAGCCTACTCCAGTTGCTGAGCTCTCCCGTCTGTACTGTCATGGTCTGAAACTGCGGACAACTTTATCAGGTCCAAGCAGATCTCTCCTCTGGAATATCCTTCAGTCCTACTGTATCTTCCTGCGAGAAGCTTCATGGTGAAGCAGACCTCCGTCTTGTAGAGGAGGACTGTGACAGACTCTCATGGACTTTTAATCTTGACAGAAGGTATCCCTGTATCTGGAAGACAGCCTCACTGCATGGGTTAACTATCTGTATGGGAAAGGACCAACAAACTTAGAGTGTCTGTCTCAGTATCCAGGTAGGTCTTTGTGACAACCAAACTTTCTCCTACCTGATAGTTACAGATCCTCACATTCAGATGTATCCTCTGGAGTGCAGCTCTGGCTGATCTTCTGATCGACAAGAAAAACCACAAGATCTGTCCAAGGCCAACACTGTCTAAACACTGGAATACAAGCCAGTTCCATCTGTGGGTGTCTCACCCATAGGAGCTCTGAGACCATGTATTCTATTAGTGCAAGAGCCGTCTCCATCTCTGGTTCATGTTCCATTGTCCGTTTTTTGTGGATACCAGAGGATAATCTCTTAGGAGATGCAGAACTCCTTCAAAAACTGGCAGAACTCATCCCAGTATCTGTGAACATGACTGATGGAGGACCAGTTATCTTCATTTCTTTGGCTCCAGCTGTGAAGAGTGTCATCTTCAGTATCTCTGAGATGTTATCCATAGGTACCAAGCAGATCTGACCACTGTGAATCAGATCTGTAGACAGATGTGAGACTTTGTGTTACAACCTGGCAGAGCAGAATCTGTGAAGAACCTCTGTATCTTGAGGATCCAGGGTGACAGATCAGATTCATCCATTCAGAACTTAGACAAGCTCCAAACAGACAGTGAGACAGCTGACCAGCCTGATCCAAGACTACTCTTTCTTAGTTCCACAGCAGAATGGGAGCATTTCTCTGGGTTGTCCTGTCTCAGTCTGTGAAAAGGTTTGTGTTCAGTATCTGTGACAGATGAAGGAATCTTGAAAGAACGACCAAGTGAAAGATTCAGTCTTTTAGCAGTCTTGATGTATTCTAAATTTTGTGATCAGCAAACAGAAATGTCTTTGTACCTTCAGATGCTCCATTCTCAATGTACTTCAGAGGTTCCAGTAGTTTCTCTCTCTGTGATAGAAGGACAGATTTTGTGATCTCATTACAAGCAGACTACTGTGAAGCGTCTACTCAACAGAACTGGAGATCTGGATCCATCTATTCAGTGTGTATCTTTCAGAAGGAAAGCAGTGTCACGTCAGGAGACCAAGGTATTTTCTTCTGCTGTGACGTGAAGCAGACATCTTGTAGTTTCAAACCAAGCAGATTTCCAGGAATCTTTAAGAGTGTCTTCACTCAGACAGATTATCTTCTGAGACCAGGCAGATCTCCATTATGTGAAGACTGTCAAGACTGTGACGTGGAACTATCTTCATTTTAAAAGTGATTTACCTCTGTGTAGACTGGACTGATGCAGATCTGATTCTTAAAGGTAGGATATCTCTGGTACATGTTCAACATGTCTCTGAGGCTTGTTTCCTGAAACACTGCTCTTGGTCAACATCACCAGGTACTGTAGTGACCATTGTTGAAAGTCTCTTCATTCTGATCACAGATGGTAGACATTCCTTCTTAGTGAAAATTCTAGTAACTCGAAAATCAGATACAAAGATAGCAGTTCTTCATATGTGTAAGTCCTCTGTAGTGATGCAGGGCCTCAGGACTATCTTTCTTCTCTCAAGAGTCTCCAGCAGACAGAGGCATGATCTGGCAAAAGAGAGTTTATTCCTCATTGCCTTTCTTTCTGCGGACAGAAACAGTCTTCCTTTTCCTAAGTCAATGCACTCCTCTGATGATGAGGACATCATTTCCTTGTAACCTGAAGTCGATTATACTAGCATTTAGGCTATCTTTCAAGTAACAAGGCATCCTTCAGGCAGGTTAGATCCCACTATAGCCAGTAGACCAATCCAAGACAGATTGTTTTATGGGTACAGAACCAGTGGATTCATATCAACACATGGAACTGGATTGTCTCTTTGTGGTTTCAGAGATGAGCATGGTAAATGTTTGATGAGTTATCTCATCTTGGCCATCCAATGCTCTGGCAGAATAATGATTAAGACCAGACTTAGCATTGGTTACATTCTCTTGTGATGAAGGAATCACCAATCAATGACACCAGTGTGTCCTCAGGCAGAACAGGCAAAGACAAGGACATGTCTCTCTACCTCTCTGAGTGAGTTCTCTTTTAGCGCATCTTTCAAAATGTCCTTGATCAATAAACAGAGCTGAGACCCTGTTCTCTGCACTAGAAATCACCAGCTCATTCTCACCTGTTTTCCTGTGTATCAGATGATCAGATCAGGACTATCCTTTCTTCTGGCTGATTATTTGATGATGCCATATAAATTCTGAAACAAGTCTTTGATGTATCTGCCAGTCCATGACAAAGGCATCAATTTCAAGATTCCATCCTCAGTGTCTATAGAAGTCTGCCAGAGTCATTGTTGAAGCTTCAGAACTGCATTGTATCAGGATTCAGTAAAATTTCTGCAAGTTCAGAGTAATGTGAAAACTAACAGGCAGAGATTCATCTCATTATCTCATATTGATTGTAAAAATTTGGCTTCAAAAATCACTGTACAAAATGCAGTTTGACTTTTCAGGTTCTTCATTATCTTCAGGAAAATCGTTTCATAGAATCAGAACAGCACAAACAGGTGCATTATTTACTCTTAATCTACAATTTGACAGTCTCTTTACAGCACTCTGAAGGTCTTTTCATTATATGAGCCAGCAATTCAATTTTAGTCTGTCCATTGCTGATTGAACTCTTTTAGTATCTTCTGGTCAGATGTACTGATCTTGCAGATAACCCAAGCAAAAAAATGAAAAGTCTTTATTACAAGACCAAACACAGTTCAGAGTTACCGACCATTGTAGATGCTCTGAAAATAAGATGTTGATCAGTAGTTCTCAACCTTTTAAATCTAGACTTCATCACACAGTCTGTCTAAATTGACTTGAGATTCAAATCAGCAAGATGACACTTTTATTGCAGCATCAGAATCAAAACTGACAAAGTTTTAAACAGAAGCACTGTGACTTATATTTTTTAAAGATCAAATCATTGATACAAATATAAATACACAGTCTTTAAAATAACAGGCTTGCTACAAATCTTCAGGAACACTTAAATATTCAATTGTCAGAGACACAATCAGACACCAGCATGTACAAAGACTGTTCAAAAGAAAGCATAGATACACTGTCAAATACTGTTCAGCAACCACAAATCAGATACAATTCAATCTGATTAACAAGACTTCAGCAATATTGACAAATTGAATCAGGACAAACTATGCCTTGATAAGCCTTGTCAGAGTTAAAAGATTCTCTTAAATGTATTTATCAATAAGTCTGACCTTTACATTAAGTCTCTTTTGTGTTTTTTTGTCTGGCTTGATTAAAGCATGTAGCAGCAAACATGAGGTCTCAGAAATCAGCATACAGGCTGTGTGCTGAATTATACAGGAATGACAGATTTTCATTTGATCAGAAATGAACCGGTTTGGAAAGATAAGTTACATATATGTGTAAGTGGCTTTGAAATCCCTTCGAGCATCTTAAGTAATGACATGTCAATGTCATTAAAGTCAATAGATTTTTTTGTTTTACATTTATTCAATATTTCAATAATTTCAGTTTCCTCCACCTTGTTGATGAACATTGAGCAGGGGTTATTACAGAAGTTTTTCATTTGCTCATTATCTGTGTATCAGATATTTCTTTAGCAAGATCAGAGCCTACATTACCAAAAAAATGATTAAAGCTGTTTGCCATCTCCTCCAAATTACAGTTCTTAGAACCATTTATCATAAGATATTTAGGCAAATTGTTTTGTTTGGCCCCTCTCTAATGATTTTGTTTAGAGTATTCCAAATCTCTTTAATATTGTTTTTATTTTCATCAAATTCATTCTGGTAATATTGTTTTGCACACTCATAATAGCAGTTAACTTGTTTTTATATTTTTTATTTTTTTTGTGCCATTTCAGTTCTCTGTCTCATAAAGTTCTTATACAGTGAATTCTGTCCTTGTTAATCCAAGTTTCTGAGATTGCAATAATGCTAAATGGATGTGAAAATGAATGAAGATAATCTTTGATATTGCCAAAGTTTGTAAACAGACTTCTGCTGTTCAAGTGGATAATTGACAACTTGTCATCTAAGTTAATGTTACAGTTGTATTGATCACTCGTGTAGTAATGGCATGTATTGTTACTAGAAGAAAAAAAAATTAATGTCTGGGTCAATGTGCTGTTCCGTATCCAGAATGCTGTAGTCACATGTAGTAAGTTCCAGTTGATCGTATTCTTTAATCCTCTGAGATATGTGTTCTTTATTCTCTGCTGCAGTTTGAGTCATATAACTGTGTACCATGTAGAGTTTGTTGACTTACCAGTCCAGTCTCTTTTGTTGCTCCTTCTGCACTGCAAAAAGCCAGCCCTCAAAAACAAGAAAAAAAAATACAAAAATTGGAGTTTTACTACTTAAAATAAGCAAAATTATCTGCCAACAGAACAAGAAAATTTGGCTTGACAAGACTTTCAAAAACAAGTAAAAATATCTAGCCTCAATGAATCCAGAAAAACCTTAAAATTAGTGTTTTTACACTCAAAATAAGTGTATTTTTCTATACACTGCAAAAAGAGTAGCCCAAATATAAGATATAAATACTAAATTTGAGACAAATTTTACTTAAAACTAGTGAAATTATCTGTCCATGCAGCAAGTAAATTTGACTTGATAATCTTCAAATAAGATTTTTAAATCTAGAAATAAGTTGTCCCTGGAAGTGTCCAAAACATTGAAATAAGCTGAAAATGCCAATTTTTAGTTCAAAATACTTGAAATCAAGCTTAATACTGCCCAATTATAAGTGAAAATTACTTAATCTAAGCAAATAATTCTTTTCAATATTAACATTTTCTTATTTGTAGCAAATAAAGGTTTAAAATCAAGAAAAATATAACAAATTTAGGTAAATATCACTCAGTATTAGTGCAGTATGATTACAAGAAATCTTGATATAGGTTAATTTATCTTGAAATAAGCATAATCTATATTAAATCTACATTATTAAAAACCCATAAACTTAAAAAAAACAAATCTTACTCTAAGACAATACATCTTGACAGACTCTACTGAAATCACAACACTGTTTGATTTGCATCAACATTATTAAACTCCCAGGAGTAATAACTACACCATCACTGTGTCAGGGTTGTTCCACAATATTAAAATCAAAATTGAAACATTTTAAGGTAATTTGCGGCCCAAACAAAGAAAACTAATTTGGCACAGAAATCACACACATTGTTAGTGCCTAAATAAGATGATCTTCCAAAAACAAATAGTAGAAATCATTTTTTTTGACTCAGGTAAAGTGCCATACAGAATTTGAGAACTTTAGAAAGTAAAAGTATACCCTTTTAAAGATGTGCGGGACCTCTGGTATTAAAGTAATCAACCATAAGACACAGTAAGACAAGAAGAGCAGCTGCACTGAAAGAAAGGCAATTGGCGAATCTTTGAATTTACTAAGATTAAATGAGTTTATATAACACAAAAAATCACATTCTTAATGTGAACATAGTTTAATTGAGTAGATGTAACATGTTCAAAATGAATGTATAATTTATGTAATTGCTTTGAGTTGACTGAAAGTGATTTGATCGAAAAAAATAAAGCAATAGAAACAAGTTTAATCAACACTGGAAGTGACATAACCAATTTAATGACGTGCCATTGGATAATTCTGTGTGGTGGGTTGTGGGAAATTATAAGGCCGCCCTTAATCAGGAACGCGTTCTGGCGAAGGTCATCGAACATTCTGGATTCTGAGAAGCTCCCTTTCCCAAAGCGGAATATCTGACAAAGTAACTAAATTAATATGTTTTTTTCTGTACTGTGTCAAATAATTCTATTAGTCACAAGTTTGTGTGTGTGTCTGTAATTAATTTCCTCCTTTTCCGTCTCTTAAGTAACACAGCTAGCTCATTAGCTAGGTATTATAACTAATGCTAGCCATATTATCATGTTTTTTTTGCGAACCACGACCATCTTGTGACAAGGTCTGCCTCTAAAATAGTTAAAATAGTAACTTCAGGAGATATGGGGCACCTCTGAAGAACGGCGTGTTGGTGACGGTTGTATGCAGGTGTACAAGGCGCCTAAAAATCCGCCATTACTGGATCGCAGAATTGCATGTGCATGGCGGAGTGATATAAACGCGTATATCAGGAAATGGCCGACATTTTACGTAAAAGTTTTTTGAATAAAGAAGGAACATGTTTTTTCGGAAAAGCGTCGAGGGGGTTACTTTAAAGCTGGGGACCATGTGGCTTCACTTCCCTCCTCCTCCCCCTCAAACATGTCGGCGGCCGCCTGAGACACCAGCTAAGTTGGAAAAACGCTCTGAAACTTCCATTTAACTTTAAAATACAGGACAGAGCAGTTTCCCAGTGATTATTACCTGTCAGGCGATCAAGTCTTCTGCAAATTGTGTTAACATACTGTTGACTGGACCCGTAAAGATACGTGTAAGGATCACCAGAAGGGTGAGTAACTATATATCTTCACTTATTGTGACTCGGCATTAAATCGGCGTAAAATTCTTAAAACCGAATTCTTAAAAAAATAAAACGGATAAACGGAACATTGGAAAAACTAAGGTGGGATTTTGGAAGAGAGGACGTTATTTTACAGGAGCCTGTTTGTATGTTTTGGGACAGGTATGGTGTGTGTGGCGTCAGACTCCATCACGTTAGTTCGGTTCCATCTACTTTTACTCGCGTGTGTTTTACGGGGCGGGGGCGCTTCGAGGGAGAGTTAATTGCGGAACGATATAGGTTCAGCAGGTTGTAAGTATTTTTAAATAGAGTTTTTACTGATGCCTGTCTCCGCGGATGGACTGCAGCGATGAGACAGATACACTTCAATTGAGGTGGGAGGGAGAGGGGTTCATCAGCTGCATGCATGCTGGTGGCTGCGTGTGTGTGTGTGTGTTGTGTATGTGTGCGAGGGAGAGAGAGAGATCGAAGTTGTAAAGGAAATTCACAATAAAAGATGCAAAGAGGTTTAAATAATTCATGTAACTGATTAGGTCAACAACACACCTGTCACAGGTGCACTCTGTTCAGTGGAAAACTGCAGTTATCTGTTTACATTAACATTGCACATAGGCATACAAAGTCACATGTGCTGTGTCAGTATGAAAATGAAAACAATGCTCTAAGAGTTTTCTATTTCCAGCAATGCATCATATTACATTGTTAAGTAAAGTATATGTCACCTGCCCTGGGAATGTTGAGTATGTATTGGGTTTTAAATTACATTAAAACTTACAATTTGTTGATCACCTGTTTTTCCCTCATTGATTACATTTTTTCTTTTTTTCTTACCTAGGTCTGTTTCCTCCCAAGGGGGGTGAAAGATTTGATAGTGGTAAGTCCCCACAACTATATATTTAAAAGTCAGATACAGTTTAAATATTTGAAAAATATTATGTTTGCGCCTAAATTGATAATAAGTCAGTTCATTGGCTTAACTGGTATTCTTGAGAAACAAACAAACAAAAAAAAACATGTTTATCTCAAAATCGAAATCTATTTAGGTAATGCTTGGTTGTTATTATCCTTTTACTAAAGTTTGAGATTTCATGTTCTTACTAATGATGATTCTGATGTGTGTTACAGGGTTAGGTCTTATTAATGTGGAGTTGTAAGGGTTGCACTGAAACTTTGCCAAGTAGGTCGAAACTTTTGAATCACTACAAATTAAAGCATCCACATTTTGGGTGTAGTTTGCGCTTCCCATGCACATATCTTCAATGTCCGTGCATGTTTAGGACTTGGAATGCCCTAATTGTTCACCAAAGTAAAGTTCACTCAACAAGGGATGCACAAAGAGAGGAAGCAATATTCAGTTGTCAC
The DNA here is from genome assembly GCA_036419115.1 of Scarus forsteni. Classification (NCBI taxonomy): domain Eukaryota; kingdom Metazoa; phylum Chordata; class Actinopteri; order Labriformes; family Labridae; genus Scarus; species Scarus forsteni. The sequence continues at coordinate 230,534 of JAZDUH010000210.1, read as the reverse complement.
CTGTGTGCCTGTAGTGATTTAACTTCACAGAGGGATTATTTTTCTCATATTAACACACATCTAAAACGAAATGAGACTGTGACTTGTATGTTTTTAGGCTGTGACTTTAAGACAAATATATATCCTACATTTAAATCACACAAAAACAGAAAACACTGCAGCCATTTTCTGACTGATTTTAAAGCTGGAGTGGTTCTTAGAACTAAGCTATCATCTGTGAATGAATTAGAGGAAAATACAGAAGAGTGTGACGAGCTTATAGACACTGCCATTCCATCAAAGGGTAAATCTAATACAGAAGACTTACAAACGCAACAGAGCAAAGATTTGCTGCTGCCTTGTTGAAATTGGAGCATTTGGTCCATGTTCCAGGAACAGCTGTAGATTTTGTCTTTTGGGAGAACTCCATCATTTGGTTTATTCAGCACCAATTCCTCTGTCTTTAGATATTGTAAGGGACATCTTTCTTCAGAAAAAGCTCCTGCTGATGAACTTCTGGTTCAACAAACTGTTGAGGCTATTTTTTCTGGCAATCCTGTGCAAAGGTCCATCCAAAAAGGGGGCCCTCTGAGCACTGCATATCTTCGTAAGCAGTACTACAAGGAGAATTTCAGAGTTGTAGAACCAGTTGAATACATCTTAGATAATAAAAACAACTGCAGTTTTCAATATGTCCCTTTGCTGAAGTCCTTACAGCAGCTGTTAAGTAGGAGGGACTTTATTGATAGCCTTGTTGAGTCCCATCAGAGACAAGGGGGAATCAGTTCTGAAGTTTCAGGTCGGTACATTTCCCCAAGAGATGGTTCCATATTTAAGGAAAATGGTTTTCTCATTGGAGAAGAGCCAAGGATCATCCTAAATTTCTATGTAGATGACTTTGAAACCTGTAACCCCCTCGGTACCTCAAGAAAAAAACACAAACTGTGTGTGCTGTGTATTGGGTTTTAGCAAATCTGCCTCCTGGGTCTCGTTCCTCATTATCTTCAATCTATCTGTCTATTTTGTGCAAAACAGATGATGTCCAGACCTATGGTTATGATAAAATCTTGAACCTCTTTTAAAAGAATTGAAAACATTGGAGGAGCTGGGCCTTTATGTCCCCTGTTAGGTGAGTCAGTCAAAGGTACATTATTCAGTGTGGTGGCCGACAACCTAGGAGCACATAGCGTTACAGGGTTTATGCAGAGCTTTTCGGTAGACTACTATTGCAGATTTTGCACAGGAAAGAGCAGTGATATTCAGCAACATTCTGTTGCATCTGGTGCCTTCAGCCTGAGAACAAAGGAGCTCCATCAAGCATGTCAGACAAGCTCAAGATACAGGTTCTGGTTGTTGTGGAGTGAAAAGGGAATGCATCTTTACAAAAAATCTGTCTAATTTTCACGTCATCTTTGGCTATCCACCTGACATTGCCCATGATGTTTTTGAGGGTATAATCCCAGTGGAGCTAGCCCAGTGCTTGACAGTGCTTATATCCAAAAAGTTCTTCACATTAGCAGACCTGAACATTGCCATTCTGAAGTTTCCATACAAGTGGGCTGACAGGACAAACAAACCACATGTAGTGGCACACAGTTTCACCAGCAGGAAAACAGTGGGGGGAAATGCTCATGAAAACTGGAGCCTGCTCCGGTTTTTACCTTTTTTGGTTGGTTCACTTGTACCTGAAGATGAGCCTGCATGGCTTGTTCTTATGGATCTGAAGGACATCACAGAGCTTGTTGTTGCCCCTGTGCATAGTGATGATTCCTTGGCTTTTCTTGAGAGTAAAATCATAGAGCACAGACAAAGATACAAAGAGTTGTTTCCGGAAACCAGGCTTATACCAAAACACCATTATTTGGAGCACTACCCCCAGATGATAAGGTTGTTTGGTCCACTTGTTGGGCAGTGGACTATTTGAGGCTAAGCATAGCTTTTTTAAACAGGCTATCAGGCACGCAAGTTGCTTCAAGAATGTTCCTCTCATTAGCCACAAAGCATCAGATGATGATTTCTTGCTATCTGAGCGCTCCATCTCTAAGCAAGTCTGACCTAGACGTGTCATCTGTATCCACCCTATCTGTAGACTTACTTAAAGAGGAGATAGCACAAGTCATCAGGCCAAAGTTCCTGACGCACCTGAGGTTCACCTTGCACAGTGTGTGACAACTAAGGGCCTCACCTATAGGAAGGAATGATACTAGCTCACAGAGTAGCAGGTGGATTGCCTGAATTTAGTAAAATAGACCAAATTTGCATTTTATGTGGGGTTTATTCTTCATTGTCAAAGAGCTCTGTGGTTGGTACAGGGAGCATTTTAGATCCTTTGAACTCAGCCCAGCACCCACAACAACAACTCTTGTGGCCCTCAGTGAACTCCTGGATACTTACCCCCTTGTTGACTACAAGGTTGGATCAGCTCGCATGGTGACTTTGAAAAGGCACATTGGTTAGACTTAAAACTTTCCTCTTTGATAAAGCTTTCAGTTAGGGACCAGCTCATAGTTTATAAATAAATAAATAAATTAGTTCATAAATTAGACTCATAGTTTAGATGTAACAGGTCTAGACTGCATCTGGCACAATGGGCTCTCTCTCTCTCTCTCACTCTCTCTCTTCCTCTCTCTCTCTTCTTCTCTCTCTCTCTCTCTCTCTCTCTCTCTCTCTCAGCATCTGCTTTTGCCCTTTTTGTTTGCTCCTGTACTGTCTCTGGCTCTTGTCTTGTAGGTGGCCTGGGATTGGTGGAGACTGCCTGCTGCTGTGGAGTCATGAAGCCTCAAAACTACAGTTATAAACATGACACATAGTTGGCCATTTTATTAGGAACACTCCATTCCCATTATCATTATAGCTGTTCATGTAGTTATTAGCATGATCTCCATATCCATGATCGTTACACCTACAGTATCTATTCTTTATTACCACATAGTCATGAAGTCCCTCTTGAAAATGGGATGTCACATCTCAAGAGGCCTTTTAACACATTTATATTTAATGGAGACAAATATGGTTGGGATGCACTTGTGGTCTGGGCACCCATGAGTTCGTCACTACCATAAATTCTTATTTTCAGTAAGAATATCTAGATTATACTTCTAGAAAATGATCACCACAACCATTCAGACATGAGGACCCTCTTGAAAATGAGATGTAGCATCTCCGATGGTACATGAACCTGTCCCTGTTCTTATTCTAGTCCACTTGTCTCCTCTTACCTTCCTTCTGTGGATTTGCTGTTCATCATGAGACTGGGATCCACATTCAAGATTTCCTGCTGCTTAACAGAAGGTTTTTTCTTGCTGCCATGATGGAGGGATCCATGATTGGCTATTTGGATTCATGTTGGGTGTTGGATGTATATATTTGTATATATATGTATATGTGTATTTTATATGTATATATGTATCTATGCATATATGTGTCTCCATAAAATGAAGAGCTTTATGCTCTATTGTAAAGTGTCTTGAGATAACACTTGTTATGAATTGGCGCTATACAAATAAAGATTGAATGATTGATTGATTGATTGACATTGAAGTTAAAGGTGCACAAAAAACTATTTTAAGTTGTACTAATAAATTTTTCATGTACCATATGTTTTATTCACCTCTATTCCATATTTATTTTCCAAGTTGTCTGCCAAGTACTTAGCCAGTACAGTTACTCAGGTCTTTGGCTTGATTTCACAAGGTCTTAATCTAAAAAAGAACGTGCTTTAAATGTTATATTGATCTGGTTTCACAAGATCTAAATTTCAACAAACTTTTTCTCATACATTTGTACAAAAATGGAACTTTGAATACCCATTACATTCAAATCAGTACTTATGTTTTGGATTTTTAATAAAATTAAAACCCTGTACAGAAGCTAATCCTTCCTTTATCTTGTTTTATTGCGTCTAATTGATAGGAAGGCTTGCACTAATGTTTCAGTTGTAAGAGGCAAAAACTAAGCCTAATATATTATTTCAAGTTTGATAAAAAAGGGTATTCAGCTGTTTATCACCCTATTCCCTTGCTCATTGCTATCCTGTTCTGTCGAAATAATTTTTTAACATAGATGCATTCAGCATGCAGAAATTAAAAAGATTGAAAAGAAGGCTTTACACACGTTTGAAATTTAGTTTGTAATGTGATGTTTAATCTAACTGTTTTTATCTGTACAGAGTAAACAGCTTTGAAGATGGGGACTCCTGTGATTCTCAAGATCATCTTGTCTGATGGCAGCTGCCAGAGGCTGACTTTTACTCATGGACTCCCAGCTTCTGTTGAGGAAGTAATTATTGAAGTAAAAAGACAATGTGGACTTCAACAAGACTTTAGACTACAGTTTATGGATTCCCTGTTTGGAAACGAGTTCTTCAATGTTACCTCCATTTCAGAGATAGAGGACAGAGGTACACTCAAAGTGATCGATTCTTCAAGGCCCAACACTCTGCAACATGACGATGCATTTACTGTTCTCCATTCAGTCCTGAGCCCCAGTCTTCCAGTGCCTCTTTGAACGACTCTCCATCGCTGTCTGTTGTAGATACAGATGTTCTCTCATCCAGTGAGTCCACAAGCTCACGTTCCTCTTGGCCTTCCATTTTTCATGTTCCCAAGTTCTCCTACGATGCAGAATTAAAACTTCAGAAGGCCAATGTAGGTTTTATCAAAACGTGGCACAGCACTTCTCCTGGATCCTAAGTTGAAGTCGGTCATCCTTGATGGCTTAGTGCAGGAAATTGTTCAATATAAGGTCTATGTCAGTGACAAAGAGATGGAACAGGTAGCTCAGAGTCTCATTAAGGAGCATCCATGTTTGACAGAGAAGGGGTCCAGTAGCGGATGTGGAGGGTGGAAGACAAGTCTGAAATATAAACTGTCCAACTACGCACACATTTGCAGAAACTGGGGTGCCCAGAAGTGACTGTTAACTCATTAGAAAACAAACCTGCAGGGAGGCGCAGTGCAGCCTTTGGTGTCAAAAAGGCAAAGAGAGCAGAGGTGAACTTTTGCCCAACTTACCCATCAGCAGAAAATGAGGAGAGTCTGGAGGCCATTCAACGGAGCTGCTTTTGGATGTAAAGAAGCGCAACAGCAGAGAGCTGGTGAAAGCCAAGATGGAAAAGACTTTTGCTCTAAGAAGACATGAAGTTGTCCGTGATGCGCCAATGGTCGAGGAGTTTATGATCAGGTGGCCTGCTCTGTTTGACATCAGTGAGGTAACTATGTTGAGTTTTCATCTTAGTTGATGGCATTTATTTGTTACAACCACACAATTGTAATGTGCTGATGTACATTGTTTTTTAATGATTTGTCTTCCTCCTAGACTGTCCTGCTCTACTGTATTTTTTTTTTCTCTTATGTGTATTAAAAAAAAACTTTCTTCTGTGCTTATCTGCTTCAGATCAATGCCGAATTTAAAAGGATCACCACCATGCCCCTTCAGTCCAAGTTCCTGTCCCAGCTGGATGTGTACTCGGACACCCTGACAAAGCTGTTCCAAAAGAGAGGGGGGCAGAAAAACTCCAAACAATCGTTGCAACAATGGCTGATGTAAGTAAAACAGGTCCCCAGAATCAGAATTACCAATAAAGGAAATACTAATTTTTATTCTTTGAAACCAGGTTTTTTTTTTGTTGTTATTTATTTGCTTTGTGTTTTTTTTTTTTTTTTTTTTTTTTTTTGGGGGGGGGGGGGGGGGGGATTGATTAAATGGCATACAAACTAATCTCAGTAAAGAATGTTTCTCTGTTATAAATGCACACATATGTGTGTGTGTATAATTATATCTTCACACTTTGTCATTCTTTTAGTTTGTTCTTTTCAATCTTTTCTTACATAATTAAAAAATATACTATAGCTCAAATGATGGAAGGGACCTTGTATTATGATGGTTAACAGCAGTAGAAGATTAATTAAGATGCTAACCAAGAAAATATCATTTCAGTGTGAAGATGTCGATGCTGCACGTGAATGTGTTGTTAAAGGAGTCTGCATTTACATGGGGGAAGATCCACGAAACCTTGTGCAGGAATATGTGGTACGTATTTTTTTTTTGTTTGATCCAAATTTTCTTGTTTGGTCCTGGCCAGAAATGTTAAATATTTGCCAGTGTTTTCAATGTTTGTTATGTTTTTAAGTCATTGGTTATTTTGACGATTTGAAAATTAGTTGAATAGAGAACAGCACTACAGCATAATGGATCATTTACATTAGTTTTCATTGCAACCCATTTTATCTCCAAAGAACTAGTAACCGTACTGTGACTATTATTTATGCTTCCATCCTGGTAACTGCTTTTGAATTACAATTTCTGTTTTTTACTTACTGTAGGTCTGCATTCCTTTTCTTACTTGTTTGTACTCTTTGTTGCTAATCTTTTAACTTAACTGTTATGTTAAGTTGCTTAAGCCTAATTGTAACTGAAAGTGGTAGGGTATAGAAATGATCAACATTCAGAGATTTGTACCTGTGAAACTTGACCTCATTATATACTTGCACTCAATCTTAAATTGTGTGGCATTAATCCATAACATATGTCTCCAGATACTTTATCAAAGAGCAACTAAAATGAATTACTCTTGTTTTATTACTTACAAAGACCGAACACTGATCCATCATGAGCACTAAGCAACATTTGGCAAAATTACAGTGAAGAGCAAAAAGTTTGTAAAGTGGCAGCAGCCATCTACTATATCTGTAGGGCTTTGACTGTAGCCCTTTTTTAGCCAAAGTAGTAATTTGAAAAGGGAAACTTTTTTTTCAATAATGTACAAAGATTTTCTTATTTTGACAGTTGCTTACAAGTGAGGAGCAAGATGCAGCTCGTTAAAAAACAGGAAGGGGGAACACATGAAAGAAATTTCCTATATGCTGAATGCAGAGCCCAAGGTAGACAAACTACCTTCCATCAGTTAATTAGTAAGAGAAAATAGATGACTTCCTTTACCCTTACGGGCCGTGTCTCTGACTGTCATGATCAAAATTAGTGCTAAGTGCATCGCAAATAAAGCTTAGAATGATAAATACATTTAATTTATTAGAAAACTATTAACTAAAAGGGGCATATTACATTTTTAAGATGATTTTATTTTAAAGCAGCTGAATCAGGAAAGTAAGTGTTTTGTGCTGTGACACAACACATCTTAGATACGTGAAAAAACTTGAAACCAAAGAGATTCAGTCAGAAGATTAAACGTAGCGTGCTGTGAAATGAACATACAGTGACTGAAAACATCAAATAAGCTCATACATACTAATTTTGAAACAATAGGTTGTATTGCCTCTGGTTAATCCTAAAGTAAATCAGACTCATTAAACAAATGTGAGTTTTTATATTCATATTTTAATCTTACAATGCTGGCGAAAAACTGTATGTAAAAATCAAACTTGCTGCTCATCACTGACCTACCTAAAGGCCTAATAACAATCATGACTATATACTCCTTAAATCTTTTTTATGAAAATTATTTTTTAAATAAACAGTGGTAAACCGTAAACATGCAGACCTTTTAATAGTTAAAAACCCCAAAATATTATTTGATATGTGTATTTTAGGCTGCAGTAATTTAAAACATGAGTTGTTTTAAAGTGAAAAAAATATATTCATAAAAAGTACTTTTAGAGCAATTTTGGAAAAGTGACATATTTTGTAATGGTACAAAGCGTGTTAGAATATTTAAGGATCTCTCTGGTTAATATTTGGTCTTTACCCACCTTTATGCATGTGCAGGGCATTGATGGAGAGGCCGTCAGAGACGCCATTGAAGACACCACTGTTGGCATCTATGTGTTGAAAGACTCTGCAAATGATGAATCTCAGGACATTGGGGTTGTCCTTGAAGGTATCAAGGTTTTGCAAAACCTGGATAATGTAGCATTGGCTGTTGCTATGCTGTTCGGACTGATGTATGCGCTGAACCTCAGCTACCCTGCTGACCTCCGATACACCTTTGAGGTGATACAGAGGATATTCATGGAACTGGATGGGAGTAAACTTTCCAACAAAGCACTTGCTCTAAAAAACAGACTCTTTCAGTGAAAAGGGTCAGAGATGTTTCACTGCAGCAAACATCAAGACATTTCACTAGCTCTCAAAAGTGTATTTTGGTTTGGTTTGCAATTTGGACTGTGTTTAATTTTATTGTAAAGCCACTTTTGAAATTTATGTGTTTTTATTTTTTGTGGAGAAAAAAAAGTGGTTAAATATGGTTTATTACTGTTCTTTGTCCGCTAAATACAGCGGTTAGATTGTTTACTTGCCAAGATGGCTTATAGCAGAAAAACAGCAGGGGCTAATCCTTTTTTGTTACATATTCTTTGGCATGTTAGACCTAAAACAGTGTATACAGACATTCACGGGACAGTAAAGCCTGGCTTGATCCTTTCTAGAGTTCTGCAGTTTGTCAGCACTAAAATTTAGTCATGTACATTTTCTCAAGTTAAATGGTATTGTTCTGGCTTTGCCACTAGTGTTGCACAGTGTCAGCGCTAAAATTTAGTCATGTACATTTTCTCAAGTTGAATGGTATTTTTCTGGTTATGCTCCTAGTGTTGCACCGTTCGGAACCAATTTACGGTTTCTGTATGCACTTAATCTGTTGTGAAGAGAAGTTTATGTAGAGTTAATGCATTAAAAAGCAAAGTTGTGGCAATGCCTCTATGGCACCCACTGCATCTTATGTAAAACTGGCAGTATTTCTGTTAAGCAGCCCTCCTACAGTAGTCATGCTGTACTGATTTGTAAAAAAAAATCACTTCTGTTGATGCAAGGTTCACAGTTTTGAGCTTTAACACTGAAATGAGAAAAACTGCACTGACAATACTTAATCTGTTGGTAAAGTATGTCTTGCTGACTATTTTTCAAAAGTCAATACAGCAAAAAGTTAACTGAACAACTTGTCTGACTCCTTGTTTGTTCTTGTTAATGACATATTCTATCATTATTTCATATTTGCGATTTTGAATTTTTAAACAAAACAGTGTATAATGAATTTAGGTTGATCTAAATGTAATTAAGTCAGATCTACATTTCTTGCTCTTGTAGCAGAGACATAATACAATTGCTTAGAGGTAACACAATACTTCTGAGAATTATAAACATGATAAAATTAAGTTAATATTCCATATGACAATCAAACTTCCAAGACAATGAAATTATGTTAGAATTACACGATTAATTGGAGCAATTGTAACTTGAAAATATTACGTTGATGCAACATGATCCATTTAAACAGTCTTACTTGATTGAAATGTTTTGATCTAAAGAGAAATATTGTGTTGGGATAAAGAGGAAAGTGATGTTGGATCTATACATTTTGATAGTGTGGGACCGATGTACACATTAAAATTAAGTAAATCCAATGATCTTTTTCTTTCAGTGTACAAAAATAATGTTTGTTGGCATGTTTTTGCCATTTTTATGGATATTATATCATATAAAATGCTCTTAAAGCTTGATGGTGATTGTACTTTTTGCTAATGCTATGTATGAATATTTATATCTATTGTTATATGATGCACAAAAATAAATAGCTAGAAAAATGCATATTTTGTTGTCCCAATTTAATCAGTAAATTAAATACAGTCAAATATTTGTGAAAAAAAAATACATTTGGAAATAACTTATTTTATTTATAGTTAAAATAATGATGTAAATCACAAATGCAGCAATTGAAAGTTATTGTTATTTAGCAGTTAAACAATATTACAGTAATAAAATAAAGTATTTGAAAACAATGGTTGTCTATGGTGACGAAGAGCAAAACCTAATAAAAGTATGCAAAACACCCTTAAAAAGGTAAGGTTAGCTTAGGTTCAAAAATACTGAAAGCTGTTTCCCCGTGGTACTCCAGCAGTGTTTTGAGGATTAAAAAACTACACCTGACTTCTTATCAGCAAGGGAGTAAGTAGATGATGTCTGAATTTTCATTTTTGTGTGGACTATTCATAAGTTGTTTTAACAACAATGCAAGAATGTTGGGAGACCTATTAAAACAATCCACATGCAAAGCTCGTTGGTCACGTTTTATTTAACTTTAATAAATCTGAGAACGGTTGTAACAGGGACAAGTTAAAGAAACCCACTGTTGAGCTGACTGCAGTCTGATGAATAGTTACAGTAAGTTTGCAGGGGAGTCATTATTTCTTCATTTATGTATTAAAATAAGAAAAAACACTGAAAAGGAAAACATGCTGCATCAGTATAACTAAAAGCGATCTTTACACTTGAAAAAAGAGATTTATTTTGTCCTAATTTTTTAAAACATAAATCCCAAAAGTTGACAGTTTGATGTTTTAAGAAGCTCATGGCAGTATGTTTTCAAAATGTTTATGTAAAATATTCTCCTACTATAAAGGGAACGTTCTAGGAACTGGATAAAAACTTGCAGCTAAAAACTTTCCCACAACATTACATGTTAATATTCTAAGAACATCTTTTGAATGAGCACAAATTCTGGCTGGATAACATTCTTACTATGTTATAAATATCATTTTAAGAGCATTTGCAAAAAACCTTTCAAGAATGTTTGAGCATCATGTTATACAAATGTTAGTGCTTAATGTTTTAAGAAGGTCATGGTAGTATGTTTTTACAACATTTATGTAGAATATTCTCCTACCATTAAAGGGAACATTCTAGGAACTGGATAAAAACTTGCCGCTAAAAACTTTCCCACAACATTCCTGGTAACATTCTGAGAATGTTCTTATAACAAAAAATTTCTAGCTGGGTCACTACTTTCAAACAAATGCGACATATCAGCTCGTCGGTGTTCGTGAGCTCACACCTTGTTCATTCTGTTTAAAACCAACACATTCTCACACTGGGGCAGCTAGCTTAAGAACCATATCTTTTGTGCCATCATTCATATTAGCGTTTGTTTCCTCGTTACTCCTCAGGACGCTCACTTCAGCTCTCTCCGTGTGTACGCGCGAGCTGCCCCGTCTTTACCCCAAAGATCGCATGTTTGACAGATGCTCACTCGGCTATAAATCCGCTAAATCCGCTATAGAACCGATGCACCCCGGTGTTAAGAAAGATAGACGTAGTGAGTCATCTTCTCATTCAGCCTCTTTGGTAGTAAAAGAGGAGGAAAACAAACATGCAGGCAACTGCAGGTGGCATTTCTCGCCAGACGAGTGACAGTATTCAGTTAGGAGCAGAGGCAGAGGAATGTTTTTTTAAATACGGGAGAATTACGGGAAAATATTAATACAGGAGGACGGCGGTAAAAGAGGGGTAAAATACGGTAGTTTCCCGGCCAAACCGGGAGACTTGACAGCTATGCGTTTGAATCATAAAATCACACAAAGTGACCGATGATCCCTCACTGTCCCAACGCAGCGCGTCTGTCTGCGTCTTTACGCTCACCGGCACACGGAAGAGCGCACGCCGAAAGACGGCGGAGGCATTTAGATCAAATGTTCACGTGCATCGGCTGCACCACGAAAAGATATTACTAACCGACAACAACGGTAACAGCCACACTTTAAATGGAAAACATCAGGCCAGAAGTCCACATCGAGTCTACATCAGACGGCGGAGAATGCATCCTCGTGCGTAAAATGGGGTCCGTGAGGGACAGCGCTGTGCATAGTGGCATAATATTGGTAGGGACATGTCCTAGCTGAGGCTGCGTTCAGGAATACCACCGGCCACAACTTCCAATGTATTCAACACAAGAAAAAACATGTTCTGAACGGTCATTTTTCGTAGTCACTCGCACAGTGCTGCCAAATGTGAATCTGCGCTTCGCACTGTAATATTTTTAGTAGCAAATGCGAGTACCTCCTCGCACTGTCGAGCCCTGCAAGCAGATCTCCATCTGTGAAGTGTATCTGTCATCCTCAGTGTCTGTGACGGATGTAGGACTATCTTCATTAGGTACCAAGCAGATCTCCATCCTTGAAGAGTGTCTGTCCTCAGTATCTGTGACTGATGTAGGACTATCTTCATTTGTTACCAAGCAGACCACCCTTTGTGAAGTGTATCTGTCATCCTCAGTGTCTGTGACAGATGTAGAGTCCGACATCTGTCACAGATACTGAGGACAGACAGTATCTTGGCATTTGGTACCAAGCAGATCTCCGTCTGTGAAGAGTGTCTGTCCTCAGTATCTGTGACAGACGTAGGACTTTCTACATTTGGTACACTATAAAGGGGTTGCTTTAAATTTTACAGTATTATTATTCTTGCAACAAGATGCACGTCTAATGAGGAGGACTTCCTCATTTTAAGTGCACTCATTAACCAGGGTCACTTTCCTGGATTTCATGGACTTTGGTATCCTGGGCATAATGTTACAAAGTACTTGCCACATGTGTTGTGCGATGATCCTCACACTCCGGGGAAAAGCTTTCTCACACTCCTCCAAGCTAGAGAGCTAGTTGTTCACCTTCTCTGTAACCTCATCAACTATGAGCTCTGTCAGTATCTGTGTGCTCGAGCTCTGGATGTCACCCTTAACACCCATCTTCTCAGCCAATGTCTGTGCTATGAGGCTGCCCATGTCTCCAAGACACTTAGACACCTGGTCCTTTGGCACAAACATAATGCTCGCACCATCACTCTCACACTGCAAGAGCTCAAAGATGTGTGTTGCTGCAACATCGATTAATTCCAAACACATCTCCGTCAGTTTGGGTTTTGTTCTCGGGTCCAGTGATCCAGCCTCTAGATTAAGCCACTGCATGGATGTCAGGCGGCGCCTGAGTAGGTCCTTGTTGACCAAAATGTTGGTCTGTGTACTTGCCTCTGTGTTGTTCATTGTTCTTGCTCTGATGTTGAATTAAGTCTGCACAATCCTGATCTTACTTATATAGACATATCAGAGTCTATGTCCATATATGGACTGATGGAATCACCAAAGCTGGATCAGTGCCACGTCCTTTGATCCAGTGCTCCATTCAGCTGCAAGGGAACATCACAGGAACATGTTCTGCCTCCTCCCACTCGTTGCCATAGTAACTGTTAAAGAATGGTGCTGCATTAGTCTGCCTGTGTCAGGCCAACTGTAATAATCAGCCTTTGCATGTGAGACCCTGCACTCTGCAGTCAGCTGGCTACAGACCAAACACCCTCAGGCCCTCCTCCTCATCTCTGGGGACTTTAATCACACCTCTCCATCCTCCACTTTGCCCACTTTCACCCAGTATGTCACCTGCCACACCAGAGACAATAAAATACTGGACTTACTGTATGCAAACACCAAGGATGCATACAAGTCATCACCCCTCCCTCCCCTGTGGAGATCAGACCACAACCTGGTTTATCTCCAGCCCGTGTACAAACCACTTTTCCACAGGCAGCCAGCTGTGACCCGTGCAGTTAAGAGATGGTCTGAGGAGACTGAAAAGGCTCTGACGGGAAGGTTTTGAGTCAACTGTGTGGAAGGAGTTCTGTGATCCTCACGGGGAGGACATCGACAACCTCACAGACTGTATAACGGATCACATTAACTTCTGTGTGGAGGACACTGTACTCACCAGGACTGTACAGTGATTTTCCCATGTTCAGCATGGGAAAAGAAAGAACTAATTCAATTTTGGACTCCCTTCATTAGTTACCAAGCAGGTATTCTTCAGTGAAGAGTGTATGTCCTCAGTATCTGTGACAGATGTAGGACTATCTTCCTTAGGTAGCAAGCAGATCTCCGTCTGTTAAGAGTGAAGAGTTTCTGTCATCCTAAGTATCTGTGACATGTGTCGGACTATCTTCATTAGTTACCAAGCAGATCTCCATCTGTGAAGAGTTTCAGTCATCCTCAGTATCTGTGACAGCTGTAGGACTATCTTCATAAGGTACCAAGCAGATCTCCATCTGTGAAGAGTGTCTGTCATCCTCAGTATATGTGACAGATGTAGGACTATCTTCATAAGGTACCAAGCAGATCTCCATCTGTGAAGAGTGTCTGTCATCCTCAGTATCTGTGACTGATGTAGGACTATCTTCATTAGTTACCAAGCAGATCTCCGTCAGTAAAGAGTGTCTGTCCTCAGTATCCGTGACAGATGCAGGTGTTGTGCTTTATGATCAGTGGACAACTATTCACTGTTTTACTTAATAATATTGGCTATCAGAAATAATTACTTAAATTAAGTAATGGGATTTAATTTACATTAAACCTCGAGAAACCACCTATAAAAGGGGAAATGATAGTCAATTTATTAAGTTTGTCTCATTAAGGTTACTGACTATTAATTTGGAACCATGATTTATAATTAACTTAATAAAAATAACCAAAGTTACCTAATGAATTGTCAGTCAAAGTTAAAGGATTTGGTAGTTCTGCAGAGAAGAGGTTGGCAAGATTCAGTCTTATGCAACATCAACAGACCAGCAACTGACTTTGTGTTTAAAATCATTTATTGACAAACAAACATGAAAACATTAAAACCTAAGCTAACAAAATCCTAAATCGAAGTGTGTGTGAGTGTGTCTATGTGTGTGTGTGTGTAAAAGACAAAGGCAAGATGGCTGCCTCTTAGGGTGTCTTAATGCCGCATGGTTCAAAGGCATTTACGACCAGGACCACATGGGTAGTGGTGGAGGTCAGGAATGGTCTCTTTGTGTTAGCTTGATGTCTCTACCTGGAATAGTAATATTAAACTATGCAGAAGTTAGCTATAGCTTAAAGCTCTAAGGAACATATTCAATTAAGCAATGCCGTGATTGTACAACTGAATAGTCCTGTTCTTAGCCGTGCTATGCTAAAGTCTGTAAGGCCCAGTTATATTACCAAGTCCATGGGAGGAAAAGTTGTCCGTTTAGGTTCTGCTCTGCAAAGTCCAGTACTGCAAGTTGATGGTTTCCTAGTGGATCCTGGGCCGGTCTGTCCCTCCAGCTCCTGGCTCTGAAGTCCACTGGTTGCTCCTTTGTCCTTTGAGTTAGCAGCTTGATGCTAACTCTGTGTGGTGTTGTTTCTGGTTTTGAATCAGGAACTCCTGTTTCTTAAGCTGGCTCTTGCGTTGTTTAAGTGGTGCTACGGTCTGCATTGAGCCGGACTGTGGAAAGAGTCTTGAGTTGTTTCCTGAGAAAGAGCTGTGAGAGAGGAGCTTTGTCCCCTTCACTCCATGGTTCAGACAGGAAGAGAGTCGCTTCACTCCATGACTGAGGAAGAGACTGAGAGAGGACCTGTATCCTCTTCAGAAAGAGAAAAACTCAAAAACTGCCGAGCAGGGCAGGATCTTTTGTTCTTATCAGAGGGTTCACACCTACGTGTGAAACCTCGGGGGAGCCAAACTTTGGTGCAGGTTTCTACAGGGACATATGGATCCCAACATCCCCCCTTTGGCCTTAGGATTGCGCCTGATGTGTGATCCTGAGGGCAGTAAATTCCATGTCATCCATAAAGGGAAAGAGTTCAATTTTCAGTTCATTAAATTTGTAACATCTGGGCAGTTCAAACTTCCTACCTTGGCTAAGGAAGGACAGTTGATCAAATGTACACTAAATTTGAATGAACAACAAAAATAATGTGTGTAAGAGCTAACCTGTGTTTCTCAGCTCTTGTCAGGTAAGTGAGAAAAGGAAGGTTAGTGCTGTGAATATTAGGGATGTCCCGATCCGATATTGATATCGGATATCGGTCAAAAAAACAAATATCGGATTATATCGGCCTGCATCCTAAATCTCCGATATCAGCACTCCGATACAAGCAGTCCATTCTAATATATTTATCTTTTATTTTATTCAGTTGTAGAATATGCTTATGTTTAAGTTCAACACAGTGGTTATTTTGCAATTGGTGAAATATGTTTTTGTTTGATTTATTGAGGTCACTTTTCAGGGTCTTCTAATATTTTTATTCATGTTGTTTTAATTGTAGTATATTCTTATGTTTAAGGTTAAAATTTATTTAACCTATTGGTTAATAACAAATGTGTCAGTTTTTCTCATACCTACTTTTGCTGACTACTGTTCTCTGTTTGAGTAATCTGACCTGATCAAGCCTTTTCTTACAGTCCATACTACAAAATAGGTAATAAAAGTCTGTATGATTCCTGCTGATATCGTATCGGATTGATATCGGTATCGGCCAGTACTCAAGGCTGCAATATCGGTATCGTATCGGAGGTGAAATAGTTGTATCGGGACACCCCTAGTGAATATGTTAATGTGAACTGGAGAATGTGGCACCTAAGGTAACTAGCATTGCTGGAGTGTAACACTGGTGAAGATTTTCTGTCTGTCACTGAGCTTTCTGCTGTTGCTGACCAACTCAAGTTGACTATTAACTACCAGGTTAGTTAGAAAAATTTAGAGCTTCTGTGCTTTAAATTTCTCTGAACTTGTGGCTCTGGGCTGTAACAGTGAAAGTCGCTATATGGTGAGAAGTATTCAGAGACACAGTCACTGTCTGAAGGACTATGACTGTTATCTGAATTGTAATCAGAGATGAGGTTGTCATCATCTGAAGCATAAACTGGCTGGTCATGTGTCTGGGCCATAATCTCTGCATATGGCCTTCTACAGCTTCTGTTTACTGAGTGCCTATCTCTACGCAGTTGGTGGACACGGCGGCTACGCTCAGTGTCCCTCTGTGGCCTTTTGTCACCCCCCTTTGGTCTGTTATGAGGGCGATCTTTGGTGACTGGAGGTCTCAATAACACTTCTTTTGAGGTGGCACTGGCAGGCTCAATTGTTCTCACTTTGGACTGGACAACAGTTTCCCAAACTATTTGTGTCCTCTTCTTCATCTCATGCATCGAAGGTTTCTCTAGGTGTGCCCAAATTTTTACCTGAGGACGAATGCAGGGATGAAGATTGTGCAAGAACATCGACTTGAAAGAAGAGTTTTCTTCCTGGCCAGGTGAGTTTCTGCCGTGGAAGTATGCACGCCTCAAACGCCAGTAATAATCTCTGGGATGTTCCTGACAGGAGTGTTTAATTTGGAGGGCTGCAACCATTGCTGAAGCTTCATCGGCGGTAGAAGAGAATTCTTCTATCAGTGCCTGACGTTGCTTATTGTAGTCATCTCTGACAAAAGGAGGAAGTGATGTGATAAACTTGCGGACAGATTTAGAGCAGGTCTTCCACACAAGTTTGACTTTCTCCTTTTGGGTTGCATGGGGCAAGTCAATTAGTTGATTCTCTAATTGATCAAAATAATTTTCAACATGATGATCACAGTTGTCTGGATCAAAATGTTCTATGTCTTTGGCCATAATGTCAAGCTCTTCAAGGCGCAGGCTCTGAAGAGTCCTTTCTGGTGAGGGCAAGGTGAAGCTACCTACACTATGGGTGTGTGCTTCATTTGTGACAGCTCTGTCTGTTTGTGAGACATGGTCTGAACTGCTGTCATTCCTCTGGCTGCAGAGTGAAGAAGAAGCTGGCCAGTGTTTACCTCTGCTAGTCCTCCCTTTGGAGTGATTAGCATGTGTGAAGCTGTCATGCATCAAAGGCTGAGAAGAGCAGGATGCAGCATCTTCTCCTGAGGACAAACTCTGTGTTTCCTCAACTTCTGTTTTAGGAAGATGAGAATATCGAACACCGTTAATTTTGTCACTCAGTGTGGGTGTTAACCTTTCATTAATGGAGGAGTGTGAATCGGAATAACCAGAATCACTTGGTGTCACTGGTCTTGGGGGTGCAGAAAGTTCTGATCTAAGCCTTAACAATTCCTCCTTGTGTGAGCAAAGATCTAACTCTGCTGAGTGCAGGTCTTCTAAGTAGCGTATGGCTTTCTCGTTAGCAGTCATAACTTCGTGGAGTAGACATGCATTCTGCACTTTAAGGGATTTTACCTCTTCTAGGGCTGCTTTGCTCTGAAGGACAAGACTGGTTTGTCTGTGGAAGTTCAGGAGCAAGCATGTTAACAATGTACGCTTTGGATGATGCCTGTGCATCACACCTGTCATTGAGTAGTGAGTCTATCTCCCTTTTGCACTCACTGAAGTTCAACTTGCTGGTGAATTCAGAGTAGCCAGGTTTTAGCTTTTGTGCTAAGGTGGAAATAAACTGCTCTACACAGGGGTTCTCCATTGTTATGTTAGAATGAGGGATAGGATTTATCAGTTGTTGGGTGCAAAGCAACAACAACAACAATGTGGCTACAGTGTAGCTTGGGAAAAAAAAGTGCACTGACTGAGATGCAAGGCAGTTACAGTTAGGAGATTCTTTCTAAAAGTTGACTCAGGCTGGAACACTTGACAGTGACAGCAAGGTACTTAACTTTTCACAGGGCTGGTAGCACACTGTGGCTCTGTCTGATGCTCTATTTCTCACTTAGGCTGAAATGCATGGCAGTAACAACCAGGTACAACTCTCAATGTCACAGGGCCGATGGCACACTGTGGCTGAATAAAACAACAAAACAAGGAGCAACTGAATTTACTGTTGGTTCTAACAGCTTTCATTGAATATGTGGTATTCAAATACTAATTCAAAGTTGTTACAGTTCCTACAGAATAGGTCTAACTGGAGTTGAAAGCAGCAGCAGAAAACTTCATGTAACACGTATGCTAATGTTTCATATTTGTTTGACACTGGTTAAAGTTAATATTGCACAATTGTGAAAAACTGCCAACAGTACTCTGCCCACCCAGGGACGCCAATTATGTTGTGCTTTAGGATCAGTGGACAACTATTCACTGTTTTACTTAATAATATTGGCTATCAGAAATAATTACTTAAATTAAGTAATGGGATTTAATTTACATTAAATCTCGAGGAACCACCTATAAAGGGGAAATGATAGTCAATTTATTAAGTTTGTCTATTAAGGTTACTGACTATTAATTTGGAACCATGATTTATAATTAACTTAATAAATATAACCAAAGTTACCTAATGAATTGTCAGTCAAAGTTAAAGGATTTGGTAGTTCTGCAGAGAAGAGGTTGGCAAGATTCATTCTTATACAACATTAACAGGCCAGCAACTGACTTTGTGTTTAAAATCATTTATTGACAAACAAACATGTAAACATACAATACCTAATCTAACAAAATCCTATCTCTAAGTGTGTGTGAGAGTGTCTATATGTGTGTGTGTGTAACAAACAAAGGCAAGATGGCTGCCTCTAAAGGTGTCAACGCCGCGTGGCTCAAAGGCATTTATGACCAGGACCACATGGGGAGTGTGGAGGTCAGAAATGGTTTCTTTTTGTTAGATGATGCCTCTACCTGAAACAGTAATGTAACTATGCAGAAGTTAGCTATAGCTTAAAGCTCTAAGAACATATCCATAAAGCAATGCTGAGATTGTTAAACTGAATAGTCCTGTGCTTAGCCGTGCTATGCTAAAGTCTGTAAGGCCCAGTTATATTACCAAGTCCGTAGGAGGAAAAGTGTCCGTTCGGGTTCTGCTCTGCAAAGTCCAGTACTGCAAGTTGATGGTTTCCTAGTGGATCCTGGGCCAGTCTGTCCCTTCAGCTCCTGGCTCTGAAGTCCACTGGTTGCTCCTTTGTCCTTTGAGTTAGCAGCTTGATGCTAACTCTGTGGTGTTGTTTCTGGTTTTGAATCAGGAACTCCTGTTTCTTAAGCTGGCTCTTGCATTGCTTAAGTGGTGCTACAGTCTGCGTTGAACAGGACTGTGGAAAGAGTCTTGAGTTGTTTCTTGAGAAAGAGCTGTGAGAGAGGAGCTTTATCCCCTTCACTCCATGGTTCCGAAAGAGAGACTGAGCTTCACTCCATGATTGAGGAAGAGAGACTGAGAGAGGACCTGTGTCCTCTTCAGAAAGAGAAAACTGAGCTGGAATGCAGAGCAGGACAGGGTCTTTTGTTCTTATCAGAGGGTCCACACCTACGTGTGAAACCTCAGGGCAGCCAAACTTTGGTGCAGGCTTTTGCAGGGACATATGGATCCCAACACAGGACGTTCTTCATTAGGTACCAAGCAGATCTCCATCTATGAAGAGTGTCTGTACTCAGTATCTGTGACATATGTCGGACTATCTTCATTAGTTACCAAGCAGATCGCCATCTGTGAAGAGTGTCTGTCCTCAGTATCTGTGACAGATGTAGGACTATCTTCATTAGTTACCAAGCAGATCTCCATCTGTGAAGAGTGTCTGTCCTCAGTATCTGTGACAGACGCAGGACTTTCTTCATTTGGTACACTATAAAGGGGTTCCTTTAAATTTTACAGTATTATCATTCTGGCAACAAGATGCACGTCTAATGAGGAGGACTTCCTCATTAGACGTGCATTCAAACTCATTAACCAGGGTCACTTTCCTGGATTTCATGGACTTTGGTATCCTGGGCATAATGTTACAAGGTACTTGCCACATGTGTTGTGCGATGATCCTCACACTCCGGGGAAAAGCTTTCTCACACTCCTCCAAGCTAGAGAGCTAGTTGTTCACCTTCTCTGTAACCTCATCAACTATGAGCTCTGTCAGTATCTGTGTGCTCGAGCTCTGGATGTCACCCTTAACACCCATCTTCTCAGCCAATGTCTGTGCTATGAGGCTGCCCATGTCTCCAAGACACTTAGACACCTGGTCCTTTGGCACAAACATAATGCTCGCACCATCACTCTCACACTGCAAGAGCTCAAAGATGTGTGTTGCTGCAACATGGATTAATTCCAAACACATCTCCGTCAGTTTGGGTTTTGTTCTCGGGTCCAGTGATCCAGCCTCTAGATTAAGCCACTGTATGGATGTCAGGCGGACGCCTGAGTAGGTCCTTGTTGACCAAAATGTTGGTCTGTGTACTTGCCTCTGTGTTGTTCATTGTTCTTGCTCTGATGTTGAATTAAGTCGGCACAATCCTGATCTTACTTATATAGACATATCAGAGTCTATGTCCATATATGGACTGATGGGATCACCAAAGCAGCACCAGAGGAACGTCCTTTGATCCAGAGGTCCAATCAGCAGCAAGGGAAGATCAAAGAAACATGTTCTGCCTCCTCCCCCTCGTTGCCATAGTAACTGTTAAAGAATGGTGCTGCATTAGTCTGCCTGTGTCAGGCCAACTGTAATAATCAGCCTTTGCATGTGAGACCCTGCACTCTGCAGTCAGCTGGCTACAGACCAAACACCCTCAGGCCCTCCTCCTCATCTCTGGGGACTTTAATCACACCTCTCCATCCTCCACTTTGCCCACTTTCACCCAGTATGTCACCTGCCACACCAGAGACAATAAAATACTGGACTTACTGTATGCAAACACCAAGGATGCATACAAGTCATCACCCTCCCTCCCCTGTGGAGATCAGACCACAACCTGGTTTATCTCCAGCCCGTACAAACCACTTTTCCACAGGCAGCCAGCTGTGAGTTAAGAGATGGTCTGAGGAGACTGAAAAGGCTCTGACGGGAAGGTTTTGAGTCAACTGTGTGGAAGGAGTTCTGTGATCCTCACGGGGAGGACATCGACAACCTCACAGACTGTATAACGGATTACATTAACTTCTGTGTGGAGGACACTGTACTCACCAGGATCTGTGCTTTTCCCATGTTCAGCATGGGAAAAGAAAGAACTAATTCAATTTTGGACTACCTTCATTAGTTACCAAGCAGATATTCTTCAGTGAAGAGTGTGTGTCCTCAGTATCTGTGACAGATGTAGGTCTATCTTCATTAGGTACCAAGCAGATCTCCATCTGTGAAGAGTGTCAGTCATCCTCAGTATCTGTGACAGATGTAGGTCTATATTCAGTAGGTAGCAAGCAAACCTCCGTCTATAAAGAGTGTCTGTCATCCTCAGAATCTGTGACAGATGCAGGAATATCTTCATTACGTACCAAGCAGATCTCCTTCTGTAAAGAGTTTGTGTCCTCAGTATCTGTGACAGATGTAGGACCAACTTTGTTAGGTACCAAGCAGACCTCCATTTGTGAAGAGTGTCTGTCATCCTCAGTATCTGTGACAGATGTAGGACTATCTTCATTAGGTACCAAGCAGACCTCCATTTGTGAAGAGTGTCTGTCATCCTCAGTATCTGTGACAGATGTGGGACTAACTTTGTTAGGTACCAAGCAGATCTCCGTCTGTGAAGAGTGTCTGTTGTCCTCAGTATCTGTGACAGATGTGGGACTAACTTTGTTAGGTACGAAGCAGATCTCCGTCTGTGAAGAATGTCTGTTATCCTCAGAATCTGTGACGGATGTAGGAATATCTTCATTAGGTACCAAGCAGACCTCCATTTGTGAAGAGTGTCTGTCATCCTCAGAATCTGTGACGGATGTAGGACTAACTTTGTTAGGTACCAAGCAGACCTCCATTTGTGAAGAGTGTCTGTCATCCTCAGTATCTGTGACAGATGTGGGACTAACTTTGTTAGGTACGAAGCAGATCTCCGTCTGTGAAGAATGTCTGTCATCCTCAGAATCTGTGACGGATGTAGGAATATCTTCATTAGGTACCAAGCAGATCTCCATCTGTGAAGAGTGTCTGTCATCCTCAGTATCTGTGACAGATGAAGGACTATCTTCATTAGGTACCAAGCAGATCTCCTTCTGTAAAGAGTTTGTGTCCTCAGTATCTGTGACAGATGTGGGACTAACTTTGTTAGGTACGAAGCAGATCTCCGTCTGTGAAGAATGTCTGTCATCCTCAGAATCTGTGACAGATGTAGGACTATCTTCATTAGGTACCAAGCAGACCTCCACTTGTGAAGAGTGTCTGTCATCCTCAGTATCTGTGACAGATGAAGGACTATCTTCATTAGGTACCAAGCAGATCTCCTTCTGTAAAGAGTTTGTGTCCTCAGTATCTGTGACAGATGTAGGACCAACTTTGTTAGGTACCAAGCAGACCTCCGTCTGTGAAGAGTGTCTGTCATCCTCAGTTTCTGTGACTGATGTAGGAATTACTTCATTAGGTACCAAGCAGATCTCCATCTGTGAAGAGTGTCTGTCCTCAGTATCCTAACAAAGTAAGTCCTATGACTAACTTTGTTAGGTACCAAGCAGATCTCCGTCTGTGAAGTGTATCTGTCATCCTCAGTATCTGTGACAGATGTTGGAGTATCTTCATTAGATACAACTAATGAAGATAGTCCTACATGCCATAGGGACACCGTTTAAATGCCCGTTGACCCTGACCCAAGCAAGAGAAAACTGGATCCAATTTTGTTACTCGTCATAGTGGTCCTTGAGTCACGCTTCATCTGGCCCCTCTCCCAGGACCTGTTTGCCTTGGGTGACCCACGTCTGCTTTAAAAAGGCTGGCTTCAGTGACCTGCTCTCTCGCTCTGCGCCCTGCACCCTTCGTCTGAGCTCCATCCACATTTACTTCAATTTGTAATAGCAGAAATGTAACTGATTATTTTGGGCATCAGCCTAGACAATCTTCAGTCAAGATTGTCTTGGCTGATTTGAGTGCTGAGATTTTGAGTAATTCTGAATCCATGAGTAGCTTGGATGCTTTGGAGGACCCAGGCCTTGGCAGGAAGTCCTCCTCATTAGACGTGCATTCAAATTCATTAACCAGGGTCACTTTCCTGGATTTCCTGGATTTTGGTATCCTGGGCATAATATCACAAAGTTCTTGCCACATATTTTGTGCGATGTTCCTCACACTCCGGGGAAAAGCTTTCTCACACTCCTCCAAGCTAGAGAGCCTGCTCGTTCACCTTCTCTGTAACCTCATCGACTATGAGCTCTGTCAGTATCTGTGTGCTCGAGCTCTGGATGTCATCCTTAACACCCATCTTCTCAGCCAATGTCTGTTCTATGATGCTGCCCATGTCTCCAAGACACTTGGACACCTGGTCCTTTGGCACAAACATAGTGCTGCATCTCTGTCAGTTTGGGTTTTGTTCTCAGGTCCAGTGATCCAGCCTCTAGATTGAGCCACTGTATGGATGTCAGCTGGTCCACAAACAAGGCAATAAGCGGCCTGAGTAGGTCCTTGTTGACCAAAATGTTGGTCTGTGTACTTACCTCTGCATTGTTCATTGTTCTTGCTCTGATGTCGAATTGAGTCTGCACAATCCTGATCTTACTTATATAGACATATCAGAGTCTATGTACATATATGGACTGATGGAATCACCAAAGCAGCACCAGAGGAACGTCCTTTGATCCAGAGGTCCAATCAGCAGCAAGAGGATCAAAGGAACATTTTCTGCCTCCTCCCCCTTGTTGCCATAGTAACTGTTAAAGAATGGTGCTGCATTAGTCTGCCGGTGTCAGGCCAACTGTAATAATCAGTCTTTGCATGATAGACCCTGCACTCTGCAGTCAGCTGGCTACAGACCAAACACCCTCAGGCCCTCCTCCTCATCTCTGGGGACTTTAATCACACCTCTTCATCCTCCACTTGGCCCACTTTCACCCAGTATGTCACCTGCCACACCAGAGACAATAAAATACTGGACTCACTGTATGCAAACACCAAGGATGCATACAAGTCATCACCCCTCCCTCCCCTGTGGAGATCAGACCACAACCTGGTTTATCTCCAGCCCGTGTACAAACCACTTGTCCACAGGCAGCCAGCTGTGACCCGCACAGTTAAGAGATGGTCTGAGGAGACTGAAGAGGCTCTGAGGGACTGTTTTGAGTCAACTGTGTGGGAGGAGCTCTGTGATCCTCACGGGGAGGACATCAACAACCTCACAGACTGTATAACGGATTACAATAACTTCTGTGTGGAGGACACTTTACCCACCAGGACTGTACGGTGCTTCTCCAACAACAAGCCCTGGATTAATCCTGAGATAAAGGCTCTCCTGAAGGAGAAGAAGAGAGCCTTTAAGTCAGGAGACAAGGAGGAGCTGAAGTCTGTGCAGAGGGAGCTGAGGAGGAAGATCCGAGAGGGGAAGGACAGCTACAGGAGGAAGATGGAGGACCAGCTGCAGCAGAACAACAACAGTGGAGTCTTGAGGGGCTGTGTGGGACCAGAGGTGGGTGAACGATCTAAACCTGTTCTTCAGGGGGTTTGATCAGCCACCTGCCCCTCCCCCCAACTTGCCAGCCCTGCCGCAACGACCCTCATCTGCATCTGAAGGTCGCTTTCTCACCCTAACCTCCTCCCTGCCTTCCATGATGTCCAGCCCTCAACCACCCCCCACTGCTACTCCTGCCAGGAGTCCAACAACCCAACCCACACCTTCTAACACCCAGCCCCCCTCCTCCAGCCTGTCCCTCACATCCACCCAGGTGAGACATGAGCTCAGGAAACTAAAGACCAAAAAAGGCTGCAGGTCCGGATGGCATGAGCTCCAGGCTCCTCAAGTCCTTTGCAGACCAGCTGTGTGGGATTGTGGAGCACATCTTCAACATGAGTCTGATGCTGGGGAGGGTACCACAGCTGTGGAAGACATCCTGTCCGGTACCAGTGCCAAAAAAACACCCCAAGGACCTGAACAGCTACAGGCTGGTGGCACTGACGTCTCATTTGATGAAGACACTGGAGAGGCTGGTTCTTTCCCACCTCCGGCCTCTGGTGAGCTCATCGATGGATCTGCTTCAGTTTGCCTACCAGCCTGGCATCGGGGTGGATGATGCTGTCATCTTCCTTCTCATGAACAGGGCTCTGTCTCACCTGGAGAAGCCTGAGAACTCTGTGAGGATCATGTTCTTTGATTTCTCCAGTGCTGTCAACACCATCCAGCCTCTTCTACTGAGAGACAAGCTGGAGCACACGGGGGTGGACCACCACCTGTCGGGTTGGATCCAGGACTACCTCACAGTATGTGAGGACTAGGGACTGTGTGTCTGACATGGTGATCTGCAGTACAGGGGCCCTGCAGGGAACGGTTCTGGTGCCTCTCCTCGTCACCCTGTACACTGCGGACTTCATGTACAAGATGGACAACTGCCACCTGCAGAAGTTCTCTGACGACTCTGCGATCGTCGGCCTCATCACTGAGGAGGATGAGCGGGAGTACAGAGGACTGACGCAGGACTTTGTGGACTGGTGCCAACAGAACCACATCCAGATCAACATGGGGAAGACCAAGGAGCTGGTAGTGAACTTCCTTAGGTGTAGACCCCCCCATCCAACACCGGTTAGCATCCAGGGTTTGGACATCGAGACTGTGGACTCCTACAGATACCTGGGTGTTCACCTTAACAATAGACTGGACTGGTCTGACCATGCGAGCACCCTCTACAGGAAGGGCCAGAGCAGACTCTACCTGCTGAGGAGACTGAGGTCATCAGCTGTGTCTACAGAAAACCAGGTTCAAGTATTGACACATTTATCACAATAATGGAAAGAATGTTTACCTCAACAAAACAAAAAAACACTTATATTTGTGGGGATTATAACATTGATTTGCTGAATCCAAACAAGAATAAATCAGAAGATGAATTTATTGAAATAATGTATAGTATGAGTTTTTTCCCAACAATATCTTAAACCAACCAGAATAACATCCCATTGTGCTTCTCTAATTGATAATATTAGAAATGATATGGAAAGTAAAGTGATAAGTGGAATTTTAATCAATCTACATTAGTGATCACCTGCCTGTTTTTCTTATTTCTGAATGTGATAATAACAAAAGAAAGAAATTAAAGGAAATTAAATTAAAGAGAATAACAACTGAAGAATCTATAGATGCTTTAAAAAACGATCTAATGAATTGAAATTGGACTAATGTATACAACAAGACAGCAGTGGATGAGGCTTATGACTTATTCTTAGATATATTAACACATCTATATGATAAGCATTGCCCCCTTAAGAAGTGTAGCACTAAGAACCTAAGCATGAGAAAACCCATGGATGACCAGAGGACTACAAAATGTATGCAAAAAAATGAACACCTTGTCTGGAATGTTTCTTAAAAGCAAAACAAAAGAGGCAGAGTTAAAATATAAGAAATATAAAAATAAATTAACAACTATTATGAGAGTGTGCAAGAAAGACTATTATATAAAATTGTTAGAGAAGAATAAAAATAATGCTAAAGGCATATGGACTATTCTGAATAGTATTATTAGAAATAAACAAAGAAATCAATCATTTCCTGATCATTTTTCAGATAAGGGAAGGCAACTTCTCACAGTGAAGGAAGTGGTTGATGGTTTTAACAGCTTCTTTGTTGATGTTGGTCCCAATTTGGCAAAAGAAATTAATGTAACTGGGAAGAAGCAAGCTGATCTGGAATGTCACATCTCAGTCTGCAGCCTCAGCCTCTCCCACAGCCTGTCACTCCCAGCTGCACCATAATCAGTCCTGACTCACCTCACCTGTGCCGCCGCTCACACCTGCACCTCATCTCCCGTAATCAAGCCAGCTACAAAAGCCCCAGCTCCACACTCAACCAGCGTCAGACTGTCGTCGCACTCATGCTGAAAGGTCCAGACTTGTTTCCCGGATTGATCACCCGTTGCCAACTTGTTTCGTCCCAGACTCTGCCTCATACGCCTGACCCTCGGCCTGACTCCAAGGTATCGACTAGCTTCTGTCCTGCATTCACCCGCCTGTCTGAATCCCCGGCTTTCGATCCTGCTGCAGTCCCCTGTCACCGAACCCAGCCTGCTCTACGCCAGACCCACGACTGGTATCTGACCCTGCTTCCGCCTCCGTCGCCGAACCCAGTCTGCTCTACGCCAGCTAATCGCCTGGTGTCTGACTTCCTGCCTGTCTTCGACAACGCGAGTTCGCCTGAATCCCTCCTCCAAGTGTTCCGGAGCGCCTCAGCCTGCCTGTGCGTGAGTCAAGCCTGCTTCACCTCCTTCTATAAAGACTGTGTGAGCTTCTGTCACTGCATCGCCTGGGTGGCTCAGTCGGTAAGGCGCCTGACAGGACCGAGCTGTCGCGGGTTCGACCCCCGCTCAAGCCACAGCCTGTTCTGTTTCAACGGTGTGGGTGTCAGTTTTGGACTTCTCTGAGGTGCTGCAATCAGAGGAGTGTTCACCTCTTAAGTTCGCTGTTGCGGGTTGAAGCCCCGCTCAAGAATCAGCTACTCCCCTGTAAAGACTGTGTGAGCTCCTCTCCGTCCTCAGCATCTTCCCTGAAAAGGCTGTGGGAGCCGACAGCTGAACAGCTCCGGGTTAGCTCAGTCAGGAGAGCGCCCGTCCACAGATCTCCTGGTCGCGGGTTCGCAGCCCGCTCTGAACTGTTTCTGAACTTGGTGTTAATAAAGACTGTTCTAATTAAACTGCTTGCTTCTGGGTCCTACCTGCAAACGTGTCATGGAATGCTGTGAGAGAAATGTAGATTCAAGGTCTTTGGGAACTGTTGATAAACTGGAAATTATTGCTATTGTAAATAGAAGTGCCAACAAGACTTCTACAGATTGGAATGACATCAATATGGCACTGCTAAAGAAGATAACTGAGGGAATAGCTGATCCACTTACTTATATATGTAACCTTTCATTTAAAACTGGCATCTTCCCAGATAAAATGAAACTGGCTAAAGTGATTCCATTAAACATCTGTTCACAAATTATAGAACTGTTTCCTTACTTTCACAGTTCTCAAAGATACTGGAGAAATTATTTGTACAGAGATTGGATGACTTTATTGACAAACATAAATTAATAAATGACAGTACGGTTTTAGACCATCTAGATCTACTTCTCTGGCTCTTATGGAGCTAATAGAAGAGATAACAGGATGCATCGATAAAAGAAAATATGCAGTAGGTGTTTTCATTGATTTAAAGAAGGCTTTTGACACGATTGACCATTGCTATATTTTACAAAAGAGAGCCATAAGGATGGTTCACCATGCTGAGCACCTTGCTCATACAAATCCTTTGTTTTTAAAATCGAGGATTTTAAAATTCTGGGACTTAATAAAATTTAAAACAGGTCAGATTTTGTTTAAAGCTGGAATAAGTTGTTACCAAGCAACATCCAAATGATGTTCATGGTCAGAGAGGCAGCATACAATTTAAGAGGGAATTTAAATTTAAACAACCATCCATCCATTCAACACTGAAAAGTATGTGCATCTCTTTTAGTGGTGTAAAATTGTGGAATGAACTAGAGGAGGACTTAAGAATGTGCATTAACTTAAAACAATTTAAAAGTAACTACAAAAAAACACTCTTGTTCTGCTATAAAGAACTGGGGCCTCATGTACAAAGACTTGCGTGGATTTCATACTAGAACATGGCGTACGACCAAATCCAGAAAACGTCGTACGCACAAAAATATCCAGATGTATGAATCTGTGCGCACGCATGAATCTGAGAACATTTCCTTTGTACATCCCAATCAGCGTGGAACTGAGCGCACATGTTGGAGTACCTGACTCCTCCCCGTCCACGCCTCCAAATACATACGCAAATCACATTTAAATAAGCCCTGCGCTTGAGATTTCCCTCTCTGGGTGATCAGAAAATTTAAAAAAAAATAGTAAAATGGTCTTTAAAAAGAATTTCATGGAAAGTGCTTTTGAGGCACTACTCACTGAAGTGGAGGCACGCAAAAACGTTCTCGGCACGCTGTCCTGACATAATATATTGTAATAATATAATTATAAGCAACAAATACAAGACGAGTAAGTGGGACAGTGTGTGAGACTGTCAGAGGGCACACAAGCAGAGATGAAGGAATTGGTCTGACTTCAGGGTGAAGCTGAGGCCCATGTGGTCGGGACTGGGGTAAGGGGGGGCGGCAGGAGAAGAAGCCACCCCGTTTGAACAGACTCTGCTCTCTCAGGGGTGGTTGGAGCACATGTGGGCGATTCCCCAAGGTAAATACCTGTGCATTTGTGTAATTCACATTATTTGTTCATACACAGCCACATAAGACAGAGCAGGGTCGGCATATAGCGTCCCCCTTTTTTATTTCTTTTGAACCGAATGGCTGCCGCTCTGTCCTGATGGGAGATCACTGTAGAAGAGATATAAGACGTCACAGAGACAAAAACTTTGTCTAATCATCTGTTCTGGTTAGTTTATCTGAGAGCAGATCAGACAGGAGCTGACTGTTCACTCATTCATGCTGTCTCATATAGACATAATTCTGAATTGCGCACGGATGGCAGTTGCAGGTCACCAGTGATCTGTTAATAATAAAAGCTAAAGAACACGTCTGAATGAGCGTTGACTGTGAATTATTTGTCTGGTTTTTAAGAAGAGTCGTTAAAAGTTGATTTCAGCTTGAATATCCCAATTAGTGAATAAAAACATTTGACATTCCCTGTCCTGAAAACTGTTATTTCTGCCTAATAAATCCCATTAAAGATTTTGGTACATTATTTATAAATAAACAACAGATATTATAATACAAACAGCGTAAAGAGGTGTGATTTGTTTTTCTCTTATTCTGTGCATAATACGGGTTTCAGTCGATCATCCAAGCGATCTCCCACTTTCTCTCATCACTCCCCTGTTTATGCATTAATTAACAATAATCATCTGCATATATTAACCTCTGATAATGTTCTGGCCCGATATGAAGTGACTCTCAAAAAATAATATGGCCCGAGGCCAAACTTGCAGATCGGATAGAGGTTCATGCGTAAACGCTGTATGGTGTTATTTGATTTGAAATCTTCTGAATTTAAATTTAAATGTAAACATGCCACCACATCAAACAGGATATCACAGTAAACTTGATTTACAGTTTTTGTTATTTAATTTTATAAACTACTAACATGGATCAAACACTGTTGTAGCAAATCCGCGCTGAAGTGCGTCGGAGAAAAGGCGAGGCTGATCATTTCACACTTTTACGCACGGGGTTATTGAGATGACTACACAACACACAGAGACAATCAGGGGCTTTATAGAAAGATCTTAAGATGTAGTTTAATCAGCAAAAAACAGGAAGTCACAAACTTCAACCACTGATTAGTAATGATGCTGTAAAGACGGGATGGAATTGGGAGCGCACATGTTTGTGCATAATGACAAATATTTTAAGACAGCTACTGTAATAAATTTACTGACCAAGAAGCCACCCATCATGCACAGTGCCAGCGTGTAGTTTCTTTTTTTGGGGGAAAAAAATAAAATAAAAAACAGGCCACCTCGCCACAATGTTGGTTAACGGCTTTTACGCATCACATATGACCTTGTTGACATACACAAACTCATCATGTGATGGCTCTTTTATAGTAATGTGTGTGCAGTAGACATCCCTGATCACATGGGGGAAATTGTCTCTCACGGCAAATTATGCTTTAATGTTGAATGCCGGCTGCGGCTCTGCGCTCGGTTTCAGGAGGACTGCCCTCGGGAACCAAAAACGGCTGATGATCCCGCTGATGATCGTCATCATTTTTCTGTAAATCCTCTCAGTCTCCGATCACACGCTGTCTTCGTATTGCAACATTTACAGCAGCCGTTGTGTTAACCTGTATTTTTTCCACCACGTTTACTCATGTGACTGCAGACACATGAGTGTGTTAATTGTTCATAATTGTTAATTGTTGTTGTGTCTCTGAGAACTACTTGTTTTCACGTTTATTTAGCCTATTTAACACTTTCCCGGTATCACCTCTAAGTGTCGCCAAAAGAGCAACAGCAGTAGAAACGTGTGTACGCCAGCCATGAAGCTAGCGTGAGTCACCGCACATTTCCACGGTCATTTCACTCTTGATACATCTGTACTTTGCCGTGAAAAAGAGCGTACGCCACGTTTTTGTGCGTACACACCCTTTGTACATGAGGTCCCTGGACAGCTAATTTCATTATCTTTTTTTTATTTTTTAAATAATTGAGTCAGTCAACATGATTTTAACTAAGGTTCTTTTTATATTAAAGTTGTTTGTTTTATTATTCTAAGATTATGTGAATTATGAAATTACATGACAGTGTAAGGGGGGGCTGAACTTGATAAGCTTTGCTTCCTTCAGCCCCTTCTCGAACTCGCCCTTTATCATTGTGTGCTATTTTTTCCCATTACACATATTGTTTGTTTTTATGTATGTGCTTGTTTGAGACAAATAAAAAATCAAATCAAATCAAATCTCTATAAAGTTAATATCAAATATCTCTAGTTCTGGCATCACACACTATGTGGCCCTGGATGGAAAATAATTCTTTTGTATTTTTTGTGTGTGTGTGTTTTTAAAGTCAGCATTTTCACAACAAACTGGCATGTATGGGGTTAATATTCTGGAACAAAATAAAAAAATGTCATGGGGGGCTACAGCTGAATTTACTTGGAGTGGCCATGTAAAAATTTGAATAATCACGGTCATGTATGATTTTTTATAGCAGTTTTTCTTAGCTGATGGATTTTTCACTTGGGGACTTATTTGGTGCCTTTGAAAAAGGGATACACAAGGGTAAAAAACAAAAGTACATAAAATAATGATTCAAATGTTTTATGTTACATTTTAATGATATTTAATTTAACAGACAAAGAAGGAGATATGGCCTTGCTGCTACTCCCTGTCCTGCTCCCAACTGCACCATACAAAGTTGGGAAGAAAGTGTTCGGCCCAGCAGCTTGGAGAGTCGAACAGCTTTCACTGATGTCAAGTCGGTGAGTTAAGGGTAGGGATGGAATGGTGGACTTATGGATTATGGACTTCAGAATTGCACTGGTGCTTATTCTTTACTGCTGCCCACTAAGCTTTGGGGGAAGATGCCCTCGCTCTGACTGATGCTGCTTTCAGCTGTTTCGAAAACTGCCAAATGTGGCCACTCTGTGGGCTGCTGGACTTGGCTTCTCACATTCTGGCACCACTTTAGCCACTGACATAGCTAGCATAACTTGCTACTTCATGTATTTAGCATAAAGCAGAGGCCCACAGCTATGCTTGTGGTAATTAAAGAATACTGCATAGTTTCTATAAATGGAAAAAAACAGTTCCTAAGCCCAAAACGCTTACTGAAACCGTACCTAAATCACAGCCCAAAAGCCCACGTATGGACCGTACCATTGGTTTACTGTGGTGTTTGCATCCCTACTATAAATTGTACATTAGACTAAAAAATTAGTTGCAATGGCTTAGAAATACTGAATTCATAAATAAGTAGGTTAAAAAAATGTATAGAATACCAATATAAAGGGTAATTACTGTACATGTATTGCAGGCATGTCAGACACATCCAAATGCATTGAAACACACTGAATCACATAAACTGTAATTTAATAATATGGCTATATTTGTGAGTTTTGAGTGGGGTGTACATTGTGCATTTTGTGCATTGTCAATACTTTTTCTTACTCTCTCAAATATCACAGTTTTTTTCTGTTTCCGTTAAAAAGAAGGTCTTCTTTACAGAGTATTTGCTTATTTTTTCTATAGAAGAAAAGAAATCTGTATTGACAGAGGTGGAAGACAAATGGCTATGGAACGCCTCAGTCCCAGTTTGTCTCCTGAAAACCTAACCTAGCCTGTTGTAATAACTTGTATTATTTTTGTTTTGTGTTTTTTCCTCAGCCTGGGACAAACATGGTGGAGTACCTTTCAAGGACACCAATGGAGTCTCCACATGTTCTTATGCTGGGGCAGGAGTGCCAGTGTTCCCAAGCTTTTGTCATCCTCAATGGGACCGCTTTGGAGCAGCCATCTCTTTTGGGTGCTGTTGATGTATGCTTCAAGACAGACTATGTTTTTGATCTTGTCTAACCAAAACCATGCGCTCAGGTTTGGGAATTCATTTAGTCAATTCTATTTGAAATACCAGGTAATGTTTACATTGCACTTAAACAATAAAATATTTTTCGAAGAGTTCTTTGTTGTTTCATCATTAAGTAGTAATTTATATCTAATAACCAGATAACCTATTTCTTGGCAGCTTTAACCCATCAGCATGAGTAGTTTTTACCCATTTTTGAGTCAGAATTTTGACCCAGCACGCAGGGTCAAATCCTCAACCCAATGTGCTGGGTATAAATAACCCAACATTGGCTCAGTCCCTTTTGGACCCAGCGCTGGGTTAGCAATTTCACCCAATTTGGGTTATTTTTAACCCAGCAGTTTTAAGAGTGTACCAAGCAGATCTCCAACTGTGAAGAGTGTTGGTCATCCTCAGTATCTGTGACAGATGTAGGACTATCTTCATTTGATACCAAGCAGATCTCCATCTGTGAAGAGTGTTAGTCATCCTCAGTATCTGTATCAGATGTAGGACTATCTTCATTATGTACCAAGCAGATCTCCATATGTAAAAAGTGTCAGTCATCCTCAGTATCTGTGACGGATGTAGGACTATCTTCATTTGATACCAAGCAGATCTCCATCTGTGAAGAGTGTTTGTAATCCTCAGTATCTGTATCAGATGTAGGACTATCTTCATTAGGTAGCAAGCAGATCTCCGTCTGTGAAGACTGTTTGTAATCCTCAGTATCTGTGACAGATGTAGGACTAACTTCATTATGTACCAAGCAGATCTCCATCTGTGAAGAGTGTCAGTCATCCTCAGTATCTGTGACAGATGTAGGACTATCTTGTCACAGATACTGAGGACGACAGACACTCTTCACAGACGGAGATCTGCTTGGTACCAAATGAAGATAGTCCTACATCAGTCACAGATACTGAGATGCAGATGGACACATCTGTCACAGCAGATCTGTGATGCTTGAAGATCTGTGTCCTGCAGATCTGGCAACATCTGTCACAGATCATTCACAGAGCCAAGCAGAGAGTATCTGTGACAGATGTAGGACTATCTTCATAAGGTACCAAGCAGATCTCCGTCAGTAAAGAGTGTCGTCAGTATCTGTGACAGATGTAGGACTATCTTCATTAGTTACCAACCAGATCTCCATCTGTGAAGAGTGAAGAGTGTCTGTCATCCTCAGTATCTGTGACAGATGTAAGACTATCTTCATAAGGTTCCAAGCAGATCTCCATCTGTGAAGAGTGTCTGTCCTCAGTGTCTGTGACAGACGTATGACTTTCTCTATTTGGTACACTATAAAGGGGTTGCTTTAAATTTTACAGTATTATTATTCTGGCAACAAGATGCACGTCTAATGAGGAGGACTTCCTCATTAGAAGTGCATTCAAACTCATTAACCATGGTCACTTTCCTGGATTTCATGGACTTTGGTATCCTGGGCATAATGTTACAAAGTACTTGCCACATGTTTTGTGCGATGACCCTCACACTCCGGGGAAAAGCTTTCTCACACTCCTCCAAGCTAGAGAGCTAGTTGTTCACCTTCTCTGTAACCTCATCAACTATGAGCTCTGTAAGTATCTGTGTGCTCGAGCTCTGGATGTCACCCTTAACACTCATCTTCTCAGCCAATGTCTTTGCTATGAGGCTGCCCATGTCTCCAAGACACTTAGACACCTGGTCCTTTGGCACAAACATAATGCTCGCACCATCACTCTCACACTGCAAGAGCTCAAAAATGTGTGTTGCTGCAATATCGATTAATTCCAAACACATCTCTGTCAGTTTGGGTTTTGTTCTCGGGTCCAGTGATCCAGCCTCTAGATTAAGCCACTGCATGGATGTCAGGCGGAGGTCCTTGTTGACCAAAATGTTGGTCTGTGTACTTGCCTCTGTGTTGTTCATTGTTCTTGCTCTGATGTCGAATTAAGTCTACACAATCCTGATCTTACTTATATAGACATATCAGAGTCTATGTCCATATATGGACTGATGGAATCACCAAAGCAGCACCAGAGGAACGTCCTTTGATCCAGAGGTCCAATCAGCAGCAAGAGAAGATCAAAGGAACATGTTCTGCCTCCTCCCCCTCGTTGCCATAGTAACTGTTAAAGAATGGTGCTGCATTAGTCTGCCTGTGTCAGGCCAACTGTAATAATCAGCCTATGCATGTGAGACCCTGCACTCTGCAGTCAGATGGCTACAGACCAAACACCCTCAGGCCCTCCTCCTCATCTCTGGGGACTTTAATCACACCTCTCCATCCTCCACTTTGCCCACTTTCACCCAGTATGTCACCTGCCACACCAGAGACAATAAAATATTGAACTTACTGCATGCAAACACCAAGGATGCATACAAGTCATCACCCCTCCCTCCCCTGTGGAGATCAGACCACAACCGGGATTATCTCCAGCCCGTGTACAAACCACTTTTCCACAGGCAGCAAGCTGTGACCCGCGCAGTTAAGAGATGGTCTGAGGAGACTGAAAAGGCTCTGACGGGAAGGTTTTGAGTCAACTGTGTGGAAGGAGTTCTGTGATCCTCACGGGGAGGACATCCACAACCTCACAGACTGTATAACGGATTACATTAACTTCTGTGTGGAGGACACTGTACTCACCAGGACTGTACGGTGCTTTTCCCATGTTCAGCATGGGAAAAGAAAGAACTAATTCAATTTTGGACTACCTTCATCAGTTACCAAGCAGATATTCTTCAGTGAAGAGTGTATGTCATCCCTAGTATCTGTGACTGATGTAGGACTATCTTCAGTAGTTACCAAGCAGATCTCCGTCTATGAAGAGTGTCTGTGCTCAGTATCTGTGACAGATGTAGGACTATCTTCAGTAGGTACCAAGCAGATCTCCGTCTGTGAAGAGTGTCAGTCATCCTCAGTATCTGTGACAGATGCAAGACTATCTTCAGTAGGTACCAAGCAGATCTCCATCTGCGAAGAGTGTCTGTCATCCTCAGTATCTGTGACAGATGCAGGACTATCTTAAGTAGGTACCAAGCAGATCTCTGTCTGTGAAGAGTGTCTGTCATCCTCAGTATCTGTGACAGATGCAGGACTATCTTAAGTAGGTACCCAGCAGATCTCTGTCTGTGAAGAGTGTCTGTCCTTAGTATCTGTGACAGATGTAGGACTATCTTTATTAGGTACCAAGCAGATCTCCGTCTGTGAAGAGTGTCTGTCCTTAGTATCTGTGACAGATGTAGGACTATCTTTATTAGGTACCAAGCAGACCTCCGTCTGTGAAGAGTGTCTGTCATCCTCAGTATCTGTGACAGATGCAGGACTATCTTAAGTAGGTACCAAGCAGATCTCTGTCTGTGAAGAGTGTCTGTCCTCAGTATCTGTGACAGATGTAGGACTATCTTCATTAGTTACCAAGCAGATCTCCGTCTGTGAAGAGTGTCTGTCCTTAGTATCTGTGACAGATGTAGGACTATCTTTATTAGGTACCAAGCAGATCTCCGTCTGTGAAGAGTGTCTTTCATCCTCAGTATCTGTGACAGATGTAGGACTATCTTCATTAGTTACCAAGCAGACCTCCGTCTGTGAAGAGTGTCTGTCATCCTCAGTATCTGTGACAGATGCAGGACTATCTTAAGTAGGTACCAAGCAGATCTCTGTCTGTGAAGAGTGTCTGTCCTCAGTATCTGTGACAGATGTAGGACTATCTTCATTAGTTACCAAGCAGATCTCCGTCTGTGAAGAGTGTCTGTCCTTAGTATCTGTGACAGATGTAGGACTATCTTTATTAGGTACCAAGCAGATCTCCATCTGTGAAGAGTGTCTGTCCTCAGTATCTGTGACAGATGTAGGACTATCTTCATTAGTTACCAAGCAGATCTCCATCTGTGAAGAGTGTCTGTCCTCAGTATCTGTGACAGATGTAGGACTATCTTCATTAGTTACCAAGCAGATCTCCGTCTGTGAAGAGTGTCTGTCCTTAGTATCTGTGACAGATGTAGGACTATCTTTATTAGGTACCAAGCAGATCTCCATCTGTGAAGAGTGTCTGTCCTCAGTATCTGTGACAGATGTAGGACTATCTTTATTAGGTACCAAGCAGATCTCCGTCTGTGAAGAGTGTCTGTCGTCCTCAGCAGAGGTGTAGTCGAGGGTATACGCCGGTATACGGCGTATACCCACTTATTTTTCTGTCAGCATTGCGTATGCAGTTCTAAACCCCGCCCGGGAAACCGGAAAGCTCACAAATGGTCGGCACACCTAGACGGCCAGTGGCCACAGTGCGCGCCACTGAAAATATCAATCAGCAGCCGACCCCATGCCAGACGAACACAAGCCTCCGCGATCGTGAACATCAGGGCCGCGCAGCTGAGAAAATCAGACGGCCGGCGGCCACAGCGCGGTGCCTTGTGTTCCTCCGACTGGGGGAGGCTGAAAATATCAATCAGCACCACAATCCCCCCCCCCCCCCGCACTGATGAACGACATTCGGCCGGTCTGGTCCAAAAGATTCCTGGGCAGATTTTCAGCCCCAGCACGTCTCTGAAAATGAGTATTTTCAAAAAAGTTAAATTATTTAGATACTAGGTCTGGGACGATTCACTTTTCTCCCGATTCGATTTTTTACGATTTTTTTAGGTGCCGATACGATTTAAATTGCGATTCTACGATATTGCCGATTTTTGCAATCTTTAGTTAGCTTTTTTAAAACCAGTGAAAAAGATGAACAATGATGATGCCTACAGACTATATCAGGAAAAATACACATCACGTGTGAGTCTGTTTTTAGGATTTATTCAGCAATATATATTAACCAGCTGGTTATGCTCCCTCTCTTCAAAAGCCTGGATTGCATATAAAAAGTGGCTTATTATCCCTTCAGGCAACAGAGTTTTTCAAGAAATATTCAATTTTGCTATCAAGATTTAAAAGGCTATAGTTTCAAAGTGGTTAGTTTTCCCAGCCATCGTCATCACTGTAATTTACGGGCCGAGCATGAACGCCTCTGCTGCCTGCACTGTTTACCCCCGGCTTCTCCCTCGTCTGACCAGAGCTCCGCGGTCTCATTCTCCGCTAACACCGTCACTTTTCGCGGTGTTTTGAGCTTCCCTGCATCCCAGACCATGTAGGCCTACCCTCTTCGGCAGTCGCCGGCCAAGGAGAGGAAAAGCTCTCGATTTGTACTGCTCCGGGACTGTAATGGCGCGTGGAGCCGCTCCCGCTGCGCGCATTCGCTGCCAGTTTGGTTCTCACTGGACGACTGACCGTCATCCTCAGAGAGTAAATATTCTTCAGATTCAGAGTCAGACAGTACTTGACAAAGTACTCTCGGCATCGTGAGTACTTTACTAAGTCTATCTATCTAATCTATCACTCTGTGTCTCTCTCTGCTCCGCCCCACAGCCTCTACAGCCACACTCCCGTCCCTCGGTCCGGTGTGTGTGTTTTAAAATAAATATAGCTACGCCAAAACTTTGAATAGAAACCTGTCATCTGTCCACTATCTGCTGGTGAAAAGTAGTAACTCTACTCAGCACTATTTTAACAGCTATGGCCTGCTTTATCCAGCAATGTCGCTTGCTTCAATTTGGCGAGTTTAGAGCCCAGAGTGTGTGTGTGCGTGTGTGTGTTTGAGAGGGATCGATTTTTGAATAAAAATATCGATTTTAAAATCGGCAGACAAAAAATCGCGATACTTAGGTGTACCGATTTTTTCTCCCACTCCTATTAGATACCATCACAAAAACGGCAATCATTATTGCGGCGCCCCGTCTGGAAGTGCAGGTGTGTGCCTTCTAAAATCAATCAGTCTGCCTCTCTGCTCCTCTGCTCCAGGCGCGCTCTGCAACACTCGGCTGCGCGCTGCTCAACGGCGCGCTCTGTAACTGCGCTCTCCTCAGCTGCTGCACGCTCCTCGGCTGCTGTGCGCTACTCGGCTGCACGCTCACCTGCAGTGAATGGTGAATGGAGTTTGTGAAATCAGCAGCGTGTGCCGAGTTCTAGAAATAATAGATGCCAAGAATCAGTCATTTGGCTTGTGAGGAGCGAAGCGGAGAATGCAAAAGTTTGGAGGCGCATGGAAAGTGGACGTTTCAAACCATAAGGGGCTACTGATAAGAAGCCATCTCTCTGGTTTCTCTGCTGAAAAGGGAACTTTTGTGTTGGATTTCTGGCATTGGGTTTTGTGATCCCGATGTGTTTTTTTAGAAGGTTAAAGTTGGGTTTCTTCTGAGTTAATCAACAATCATGAAAATCTTTTTTTAAAAATCTTTATTTAAAATGCGTTAGTTGGGCTCAAAAAAGTAGTTATTTTCAAAATGTAGCCTAATCACTCATATTTTTATTAAATGTATGGGGAAAAAATATAGTTGGCTATGGCACATTTATGATGACTTAAAAGACAGTCTGGGTAACAATTGACTGATTAAAGACAGCAGCTTTATCATCACCAAGTTACTAAGCAGTTTTATAACGCAGCCACAGTGGAGCTAAAGCAGTAATAACACACTAATAGCCTAGTCTGAGAAATAAAGCTACTTTATTTAAAACAAATACTTTCTTAAATTAGACTACATTTTGTATTCACACGATATAAAGTAAACTATAGATAAGAGAAAAAGCGTTAAAAAAAGAGAGAAAAAAAAAAGGTTTCTGATTGATGTGATGTTTTGGTCCACCATTCAGTTGCTCAGAAAAATTTTGGCCCAAGGCCAAACTTATCTATCGACTCCTGCACTAGAGAGTAGACACTCATGGGCGCTAAGCCCCGAGGGGATGCAGGGGACGAGTCCCCCCCTCCACAAAATAGTCCCCCCAAAAAATCTTTTTTAAATAACATTTTTCTTGTCGCACAGTAACGTGTTTTAAAGGTTCAATACAAGTAACGCTACTTAAAAACACATTGTCTGACAACTTAAGTTGTTAAAGATCACAACCCCCCTCCCCTCAAAATGGTTTGGTCAAAACTTTCTCACGGCGACCGGCGCGTGCAAGCGGTTACTCAGAGGAGGATGAAGATAAGATAAGATAAGATAAGATAAAATAAGATAAGATACACCTTTATTGGTCCCACAGGGGGAAATTCCAGATTTACAGCAGCAGCAGGATACAGAGAAAGAAAAGATATACAAATGAGACTATAAGTAATAAGAATAAAAATACCAGATAGCATAAATACAACGCAATGAAAATAAGTGAAAGAGCATGAGTCTTTCAGCAATATTAACAATATTAACAATATATAAAACATCTGATGAGAATAAGTAAAATGAAAAGAAAATAGGTGAAAAAGCCTTAGACTTCCAGCAGTAATTATATATTACAATTATTAACAATATATAAACAGATCTGAATGAGAATAAGTGAAATGAAAATGAAAATAAATGAAAGAGCATGAGCCTTTCAGCAATATTAACATCATTAGCAAAATATATAAGATCTGAGTAAGAATAAGTGAAATGAAAATTAAAGTAGATGAAAGAGCATGATCCCATCAGCAATATTAACAATATTAACAATATTAACAACATATAAAAAGATCTGAACATATAAAAAGATCTGAACAAGAAGGCTGAGTTTGGAATCCTTACACTAAAAAATACAGATTATTGCACACTGGAGAGGTTTTTGTTGTACAGTCTAACAGCGGCAGGAAGGAAGGACCTGCGATACCTCTCTGTCACACACTTCGGGTGGAGCATCCTGTCACTGACAGAGCTCCTCAGTGCAGTCAGTGTGTGTTGGAGGGGTGAGGTCTCTGTCCATGATCGTGGACAGTTTGGCTGTAGTCCTCCTCTCCACCACCTCCTCCACAGGTTCGAGAGGGCACCCCAGGACCCGAGCTGGCCTTCTTTATGAGTTTGTTGAGTCTCCTGCTGGCAGCTGCTGTGGTTCTGCTCCCCAGCAGACCACTCCATAAAAGATTGCAGAGGCCAC
Source organism: Scarus forsteni (assembly GCA_036419115.1). Taxonomy (NCBI): domain Eukaryota; kingdom Metazoa; phylum Chordata; class Actinopteri; order Labriformes; family Labridae; genus Scarus; species Scarus forsteni. The sequence goes on along the minus strand of JAZDUH010000210.1, from coordinate 189,252 downwards.
AGCAGAGTCGTGAGAAGGTCCTCAGGAGTGCCCCTGCACCCCAAAGACCTCAGCCTCCTCAGCAGATAGAGTCTGCTCTGACCCTTCTTGTAAAGTGCAGCAGTGTTAACAGTCCAGTCCAGTTTATTGTTGAGGTGAACACCCAGGTACTTGTAAGATGTCCTCCTTTCGATGTGCCTTTCCTGGATGTTCACGGGTGATGGGAGTGAGTGGGGGCGCCTGCGAAAGTTCACGATCAGCTCCTTGGTCTTTCCAGGGTTGATCTGCAGGTGGTTCCACTGGCACCAGTCCACAAAGTCCGTGATGAGCTCTCTGTACGACCTGTCGTCCCCGTCTGTGATGAGGCCGACAATGGCAGAGTCGTCAGAGAACTTCTGCAGATGGCAGGTGGGGGACAGGTGGGAGAAGTCTGCCGTGTAGAGGGTGAAGAGGAACGGCGCCAGCACCGTACCCTGTGGGGCCCCTACGCTGCAGAGGACAGTCTCCGACACTCCGTCCCGGGTCCTCACGTACTGTGGGCGGTTTGTGAGGTAGTCTGTAATCCATTGTGTGAGGTGTTGGTCCACGCCGGAGAGCTCCAGCTTGTCCCTCAGGATGGTCGGCCTGATGGTGTTAAAGGCACTGCTGAGGTCCAGGAAAAGGACCCGAACAGAGCTCCCGGGCGACTCCAGGTGGGACAGGGCTCGATGGAGGAGGAAGATGATGGCGTCGTCCACTCCGATACCAGTCTGGTACGCAAACTGCAGCGGGTCCATGGACGAGCTCACCAGGGGGCGCAGATGAGCAAGGACCAGCCGCTCCAGGGCCTTCATGAGGTGTGATGTGAGGGCCACTGGTCTGTAGCAGCTAGGGTCCTTGGGGTGGGGGGTCTTAGGCACTGGTACCACGCAGGATGTTTTCCAGAGGCATGGTACCCTTCCCAGTCTCAGGCTCAGGTTGAAGAGGTGACCAACTATCCCACTCAGCTGGTCTGAGCAGGACCTGAGCAGTCTGGGACTGAGGCCGTCTGGTCCTGCAGCCTTCCTCCTCTTCATCCTCCTCAGCTGGTTTCCCACCTGGAGAGGTGTGAAGGACAGGTTGGTGCAGGGGGGCTGTGTGTCCTGGGGTGTGGATGGGGAGCTGTGGGGAGCAGTGGGGGGAGGGGCGGGGGTGGTGAACTGGTTGCTGTAGGGGGGGAGGTGAGGGGGGGAGCTGGTGAAGGTGAGCTGGGTATTGAAGGGAAGTGCTTGGGGAGGACTTGGGCAGAGTGCTGGGAGAGGGATGGGTGGGGGTTCCTGCAGGACTCTCACAGGTGGGAGAGGGGCAGACACCTCAAACCTGCAGAAGAAGGTATTAACTTCATCTGCCCACTTCTGATCCCCCCCTCGCTGCGACTTGGACTTCTGGTGGCCTGAGATGGTTTTAAGGCCATCCCAGACTCCCTTGGTGTTTCTCTCCTGCAGCTGTTCCTCCATTTTCTTCCTGTATCTGTCCTTCTCCTCCCTGATTTTCCTCCTCAGCTCCTTCTGAACAGTCTTCAACTCCTCTCTGTTCCCTGACCTGAAGGCCCTCTTCTTCTCCTTTAAAAGAGCCTTAATGTCAGGGGTGATCCAGGGTTTATTGTTGGCAAAATACCGTGCTGTCCTGGTGGAGTGCAGTATTCTCAACACAGAAGTTTATGTAGTCCGTGATGCTGTCTGTCAGGTTATCGATGTCCTCCCCATGAGAAACACTGAATATATCCCACACTGTAGTTTCGAAGCAGTCCCTGAGAGCCTCTTCGGCCTCATCAGTCCACCTCTTCACCATGCGGGACACAGCTGGTTGCCTGTTAACCAGGGGCTTGTAAACAGGCAGGAGATGAACCAGGTTGTGATCAGCTTTTCCCAGAGGGGGGAGGGGGGATGAGTTATATGCCTCCTTGGTGTTGGCATAAATTAAGTCCAGTGTTTTATTGTTTCTGGTGGCACATTTAACATACTGGGTGAATTTGGGCAGAGTGGAGGACAGAGCGGCATGGTTGAAGTCTCCAGATATCAGCACAAGGGCCTGTGGGCTCTGAGTCTGCAGCCTGTGAACCGCGGTGCCGATGACGTCACAGGCTGCATCGGCGTTAGCGGAGGGAGGAATATACACAGCCACTACAATGGCGTGTGAAAATTCCCGGCAGATAGTACGGCCTCACACTAACAGCCAACAGCTCAATGTCCCGGCAGCAGTGCTGCACTTTGATAGTGATGTGCCTGGAGTTACACCACCTATCGTTCACAAACACTGCCAGCCCCCCTCCTTTCCTCTTACCGCTGCTCTCTGTCCGGTCTGCCCGTATGAGGGAGAATCCATCCAGCTGTACGGATGCGTCTGTGTGCTGCGCGCTCAGCCATGTCTCCGAAAACACCAGCATGCTGCACCGCCTGAACTCCTGCTGATACCGGGTCAGAGCTGCCAGCTCGTCCATCTTATTGGGAAGAGATCTTACATTCCCCATAATGATGGACGGGAGAGTAGGTCGATAAGCTCTCCTGTTTTCCCGGCGTCTGTTTCCAGCACGGCATCCCCTTGTCATCCTCCGTAAGTCTTTGGGGATATCAGGTCGCTCCTCAGGCCGCACAGCTGTGTTACGCAGGGCCAACAGCTGATCCCTACTGTAAACAATGGGAGCCATTGCTGCTCACGGACCCACAGACACGAAGGAAAGTGCAGAAAAATAATGTTTGGAGTGGCGCCAGAAAAACTGTGATTAGTGTCTCTGGTGAGCCGAGGTTTCATATGTCCACAATGATAGACGGAGCACAAAAGAAAAATAGAAACGTAGAAAAAAGTTTGGAAAAACTCCGTGGAGTTCGCGGAGCTGCTGTAAAGGGCTGCCGTTCGTTCAGCGCCGGAAGTAACAGGATGAAGATGAAGACGGTGAAGGTAAGAAGCATACACACAGTAGATTAACATTACTTTTAATTGTTTAAGTTTGGCCTCAGAATGATATTGAAAGCTTGTCTTGGAGGATAAGGATGGTTATATATTTAAATTAATATATAGCCTATATATAAATTAATTATAGATCAAGAGTTTGATGAATCAATGAGTTCTCGTCCTGTAGCTTACTCTTTGTCAGTGACACTTTTACATTATTCATCCATCAGTCGATCCATTATCTGACTTTATCCCCTTGAAAGTTTGGGAATCTTTCGATGATAGTAATTTTGTCAAAATAAAAATTCAGAGCTTGTCATGCCATGAGTTATCCAAAGTATTTACTTTCTGTGTTTTCTGAAGCTTATAAGGTGGTCTAATGAAGCACTAATGCTCGGATGTGAAGAGAAACATTGTGATATATTTTGCGGAAAGGATTTTCCCGCCTCTATAGTTTTTTTTTTTTTTTTTGGCTGTGTTCCATCCGATTACGTCATTTTTTCTGTGTCTATATTTGTACGTATTCTGTCTTTGTGCAGGAAAGAAAAGATAGAGGACAATATCAGCCATACTCAAGAGATAAACACATAGACTATTTGATAGACACACCCATAGCAAGACAAATTTGCTCTGTAGTAGCCCATCTTTTCATCATAGTTTGTAATGAATGATGAATCTGTGAATTGTCCTGAGATTTTCTCTCCTCTCTGCCTGATGCAGCAGACTGTGACAGTCAGAGAGGACAGACAGGTGACATGCTGACATCCTCATCCTCTCATATATCACACAGATATCACACTGTATTAGAATTCACTTTAAGCAATTATTTTGCTTCTAATTCAGATTTATTTATTTAGAAAAAAAGTAGTTATACCGTAACTTGGACTTAATATTTACTTTAAAACATCCAGTTTCTGATTACTTCTGACTTTTAAATTCCACTCCTATAATCCTGGAATTGAAACACTTTTTACATTATTATTTAAGTCAGGTGATTTTACACTCAATATTTAATTTAAAAGGTTTGTTAATTTAAGTTTTGTTATATATTCAGAGTTTGTTTTCTTTTTGACAGTTTAATGAAAGCATATGCTTTAAGAATAGTTTGATGTAGCTTGATTATTCATTAAAGTTTTTCTTCTAGTTTTAGAAACTGATTATCTCAATGTCTAAGCTTGTTTGTTATTGTAAAGGTCTTAATTATAACGTTAGACAAGTTACTTAGCCTTAACTAACCTACATGATCTAGTTTATTTTTATAGTAGCTGGTAGTTGATTTTTAAGTAAGTTAAAACACAAGAATGGGACAAATAGTTTGAGATTCAGCCTAAAACAATATTGAGGTCTAACCAGGCTGTATTTTTCTTGTATAGGGACAGATAGCAATGAAAAGAAAGGGAAACATATTTGACTTTTTTATAAAGAGGCCCAGATCAGGCCCAGACAAGGCCCAGGCAGACCCCAGCCCTAAAAGCAGAATAAGTCAGTATAGACAAGACCAGGCCCAGGCAGACCCCAGCCCTGAAAGCAGCAGCTCCCAGCCAGGAGCTAGCCAGGGAAGACAGTATGAGGACAGACAAGGACCAAGTCTACCACCACCAGGTCAGAACATACAGAGGCAGTAAATTGCATCTCCAATTTATTGAAAAGTGAAGCCTTACACTGTAACAAAAGGTGAATTTGACAAATTAAGCCTCATTTTGAATGTTACTAGCTTGAAACAATAGATACATTTCTGTGTGGTATTTTATTGCCGTTCTATTTATTTTGTCTGTAGCCAATCCATGTTTTTTTTTTTCCGTTTTTTACAAAGCTACTGTTAACATTTTATACATTTTTTGTTAAATTTGGTGTTTTATGTTAAATAAACTCTCCCAAGCATTTCACTCACTAATCTCCTATGCTTCATCTTAAAGGGCAGCTTCGGTATTTTTCAACCTGGGTCCTATTGCCCCAAGTGTATGTGTGTATCACGATTGGCCAGGTACAACTTCGTTTTAAAATTGGCTCAGTATCAAGGGAGCGGATGCAGCCAGCAGCATGAGCTGATAGGGGCAACTGCATCCCGTATAAGTTTGAGCATTAAAAGTGTTTATTTCGCCACAGACCGGTTGCGATCGCCGGTGCTAGCTCTCTAATTAGCATTGTAAGCATTGCGTTTTCCTTCACGTCCTCTGACGTGTGTGACGTCATCTGTGAGCTAATTGCCAGAAGAAAACAGAGGAGCCATGCAGCGCGCCGCTCATAGTGGAGCTGCTTATCCCGGAGGACAGTTGGAAGTTTTACTGCATCGGTATCATGGCTGAATATTTACCAGATTTCGAGAGTGAAGACGAGCCTTTTCATTACGACGGCCACCCGTATTTATTTGAGCCAGAGTATACGGACGAGGAGCTGCTACAAACTCAAGAGCTAACGAGGATAGCAACAGAGGGCCAACGAGCAGACGAGGGTGAAGCAAGCGCCCGCACGAACGCAATTTCTGAGGACTGGTGGTGCTCCTGTGGTTGCTGTGACTCTATGCCCACAGAGGAAGAATGTCTGTGTAATGAGTGGGACCTGTTGCCCAATTAAGTGGTCTCGATGTGTCGTGGGATGATACAGGAAGTACCGGCGGCTGTGTAACTACATTAGAGGATCTCCCCTCTGATCAACAGGGCAGTGCTGGATACCTTTTTCATGTACCCAAAATAAATTGGAGGGCGACCAAAACCACAGGGACCAAATGGTCAACTATCCATAAAGTAAGTATAACTAATATGTCTTTATGCATACAATACGTATAAGTATTGTATGTATTGTGTAAGTGTTTATTTCGCCACAGACCGGTTGCGATCGCCGGTGCTAGCTCTCTAATTAGCATTGTAACACGGTAGGCCACAAGTCTGTACTGGCTGGACGAGAGGAAAAAGTGAAGAGGATTTAGGGCAACAGTAAATGTGTGTGTCAGAGACAAATCTAGAGCGTTCATGCCGGCGCTGCTTCACCCTCGTCTGCTCGTTGGCCCTCTGTTGCTATCCTCGTTAGCTCTTGAGTTTGTAGCAGCTCCTCGTCCGTATACTCTGGCTCAAATAAATACGGGTGGCCGTCGTAATGAAAAGGCTCGTCTTCACTCTCGAAATCTGGTAAATATTCAGCCATGATACTGATGCAGTAAAACTTCCAACTGTCCTCCGGGATAAGCAGCTCCACTCTGAGCGGCACGCTGCATGGCTCCTCTGTTTTCTTCCGGCAACAAGCTCACAGATGACGTCACACAGGTCAGAGGACGTGAAGGAAAACGCAATGCTTACAATGCTAATTAGAGAGCTAGCACCGGCGATCGCAACCGGTCTGTGGCGAAATAAACACTTTTAATGCTCAAACTTATACGGGATGCAGTTGCCCCCCTATCGGCTGCCGGCTGCATCCGCTCCCTTGATACTGAGCCAATTTTAAAACGAGTTGTACCCGTCAATCGTATACACACATACACTTGGGGCAATAGGACCCAGGTTGAAAAATACCGAAGTTGCCCTTTAAGTTGCTGAAAATATTTCCACTTGGTGATGCAGATTGTTAATGTAAAGAGGGGGTCCCATGTCTTGCTGATGACTATTGTGATCTCAGTAGTGTGTGTGAGAGAGAGACAGGGAGATGCATCATTTTTTATTGTAGAAATCAATAATGACTGGCCTGACCTGTGGAGTGCAAAACAAATAGATGAATTCCAATCCAAGAACCCATGGTTGGGATCCAAAAACACAAAATTGGGTGAGTGAGTGTGTGTCGGGGTGTGTGTGTGTGTGTGCGGGGGGGCATGCACACGTACAGCTGTGAATACAGTACCAGTAGTTACATTGTTTGTTTATGCTTCACAGGATGTCTGGTCTGTAGCAGTGTGAACTACATTGGGATCAACAAGGAGCAAAGTGTATCACTCTCAAAAGAATGGATGAACTTTGAAATTCAAGTGTCTGGCCAGGGAAGTAGAACAACAAATCTGTCAGTCTTGAGAAATAAGGTGAGAAACATCGTTGTCCAAGGCCCACAATCAGGCTGTGAAGGTGGCAGAGCAACAGAAAAAAGCTGCCATTGAGAATGCAATGGAGACTATGACTGAGTCCTACATGAAGGAAACTGAAGCTGTGTTTCGAACAGCCTACCATCTGGCCAAAAAGAACCGACCCTTTTCTGACCACGAGAGCCTCATTGAGCTTCAGGAACTAAATGGTGTAAAAATGGGCTCAATACTTCATTCACGTTACAGTGCAACACAAATTATAAAACATGTTGCTCGTGAGATAAAGAGCAAAATCGTCAGAAGCATTATAGCATCATCCAGTAAGTTAGCTGTCCTAATTGACGAGGCATCTTCTTTAAGTCACAAAGCTATCATGACAGTTTCTATCAAAGCATCAATTCAAGAAGAAGATCCTGAGTTCATATTCCTGGAACTTGTTGAACTGGAAAATCAGAGAGCTGATGGCATAGTACAGGCATTACTTACCTGTTTAACTAATGCTGGCTTTACAGAGGAGTGGCTTAGTGAAAACTGGGTAACATTTGTATCTGATGGAGTGTAATGCTGCCATTTAAGAGCATGCGCGGAAGTGGCAGGTGAAAAGTCTGAGAGCGGGTGGCTCTCTCGTTAAACTTTCCTGAAAAAGTCACTGTTGGAATGATTAACTGGATTAATTCGTTACTGTGATAAAAACTGAACTGATGCTTGTGTAATGCCGCGAGGGAAACAAGGAAAAATTGCAAGTAGGACCGCTGTGGAGTTACCGGAGCACCGCGACAGTCCGCTGAGTGAACAAAGGCTGTGTGGAAAAAGAGCTTGAGGAGGGCAGCGTCATGGAATGTGGGTCCAGCAGGTGAGCCATTCTGAGTTGTCGGCTCTGATCCGCTCAATTATGAGGGAAGAAATAAGTGCTGCCTTTGATAAACTTCAGCCACAACTCGAAAGTTTAAAGTCTGAACTAGACTCCTGCAGTGTGTGGCTCGGTGAGGTGGTGGAGGCAGCTGGGGAGCTTGGACTCGCGTGTCTCTACACTTGAAGCAGTGAACAATACTTTGGTGATAGAAAACAAAGAGCTCAAAGACAAGATAGAGAGGATGGAAATGCACAGCAGAAAGATGAATCTGCGCGTGTTTGGGCTTAAGAGTGATATCGAAAAAGGTGATCCCACAAATTTCATGTCGAATTTTTTTAAGGAGGTGTTCAAAGGAGAGCTGCAGTCTTGAGTCAACTGTTGAGATTCCACACAGAATCGGTTCGATATCCAAGGGGAACCCCAGGCCAATGATTGTGAAAATGCACAAATATCAAGCAAAAGAGGCAATCCTAAAGCTGGCAAGGAAAAGAGGCGAGCTGATCTTCCGAGACATGAAAGTAAAAATATTTCCTGATTTAACTCCTGAAATTGCTCGGAAAAGGGCTCAGTTCAAAGACATACGGATGAAACTACGCCAGGCTGATGTGAGAAATGGACTATTGTTTCCGGCTACACTCATCCTCACCTTCAATGGGAAAAACACAACTTTTCAAGGACTGCAGTGAAGCAGAAGCTTTTTATATTGAGAAAATCAGCCCTGCAGTCAAAGCTTGAAATGAATGAATTGTTAACTGATTAAAATGTGCTCATTAGATACTATTTACGGTGAGAAAGAAAACAAAGGATGGTTATAATCCAAATAGATATCATTATTAGTGGAAATAATTAGAGTAATTATTAATTAGAAATATAATGATGCATAGTACTTAGATATGGATTACATGAAATGATGTTCAGGGCTAATGATGAGGGTTTAAATTGAAGGAAATATAAATGTATTTAAATATTTAATTTTTGAAAGTTTACTATTGGGTATTATATAACCATAATCCATTCCATTTATGACTATGATTATTGTTTCATTGGAAAAAGAGCCGCCAACGTGCTCTGTTTTTAGCTAAAGGTCACATGGTTGGAAAATTTGTGTTAGAATTTTCTGTTTTGTATGTGTGTCTGTATGTGTTGAATATGTTTAATGTATGTCCCATTATGGCTCCCAGATTAAAAGAAAAAGGAAGTGAGGTAAAATTTAATCCTCCGTCATAATTTCTTGTAAGTTGCCAAGGAAGGGGTTGAAAGTTGCACATTTAAATATTTGTAGCCTAAGAAACAAAGTACCTGAGATAGAAGATATATTATCTAGTGGAATTCATGTGTTAGCAATAACTGAAACTCACCTGGATGACACATTTAGTGATGCTGCTGTGAGTATTCCGGGTTATAGTATTTATAGGAGGGACAGAAATGCATATGGCGGCAGAGTAGCAGTTTACATTCAAACTCATATACCAGTAAAGATTAGGTATGACTTGATGCATGTCGATGTTGAAGTACTTTGGTTGCAAATTAATTTGCCACATTTAAAGCTCCTTATTGGATGCTGCTATAGACTTCCAAATGCAAACTCACTTTACTTGGACCATATGTGTGAAATGCTAGATACTGTATGACCTCGATAATGAAATATATTTCTTAGGTGATTTGAACATTGACTGGAATGCTCCTAACTGTCCACTCAGGGAGAAACTACAGGCAATTACTAATGCATGTAACTTAGTTCAAATGGTTGATAAACCTACAAGAGTGTGTTTTAGGAGAGATGGGACAAAATCTTCAACTGTTATTGATCACATCTTTACAAATTGTAGTTATTTATGTTCAAATACAATGTCTATTCCAGTCGGGTGTAGTGATCATAATTTAGTGTTAATGGTTAGGAAAGCTAAGGTTCCAAAAACAGGACCAAGAGTTCTTTTTAGAAGGTCAATGAGGACATTTAGTGAAACATCCTTTAAAGAAGATGTTTATGATATTTGTTGGGATCCTGTACTGCAAAAGGATTATCCAGATGATGCACTTGAAGTTTTCAATGAGTTATTTTTGCAAGTAATTGAGAAACATGCACCACTTAGAAAGCACACAGTTAGAAATGTTAAATCACCCTGGATAGATGAAGAGTTAAAGGAACTTATGAAACAAAGAAATGAAGCAAAAAAAGTAGCAGCCATATCAGGCTACCAGTCAGATTGGCAAATTTATAAAAAACTTAGGAATTATGTCACAGCAATAAATAAAAAGAAGAAACAACTGTACTTTAAGAATAAGATCATGAGTGTAAAGAATGATAAGAAAAAGCTGTGGGGTGTAGTAAATAACTTAACAGGGAGAAGACCTACATCCTGTTCAACATTTCTTGAGGTTGAAGGGAGATTTTTGACAAAACCAGTAGAAATTGCTAATTATTTTAATGACTATTTCTATGATAAAGTCAACAATTTAAGAAGTAAAATGCAATCAATACCTGATACTTCTATTAAAATGATTAAAGATTTGATAATGGAAAATAAGAAATGTGAATTTAAAATTGAAAAAGTAACAGTATTAGAGGTGGAAAGTTTGATTAATAAATGTAAAGACAGACCATCTGGAATAGATAACCTAGACGTCAAATTTCTTAAAATGGTTTCAGATATAATTGCTGTTCCAGTGTGTCATATTATTAATTTAGGTGTTGATAAATGTATTTGTCCTTATGCATGGAAAATAGCAAAGGTAATTCCACTTTCAAAGAATCCAGCTGCACCTTTCTGTGGTCAAAACAGTCCCCATAAGCTTGTTGCCAGCTTTAGGAAAGATAATGGAGAGAATTATCTTTGATCAAATACAAACTTATTTTGATGTCAATGATTTGAACACTGGTTATCAACATGCCTATAGGCTGTGTCAGATGCAGTTGATGAGGTAAACTCTGTCAATCACGCATTGGCAGAATCTGTGGATGATTGGCAGAGGGAGCAAGATAACAGGAACATAGTGGGAGCAGTGCTACTGGATCTCAGCTCAGCATTTGATGTGATTCAGTCATTTAAAGAGAGTCAGGTGAGAAATATAGTGAGGGCTTTAGAAGCAAAACAGACTGGGAGTATCGGTCTATAGCCCTGAAAACAAATGCAAGGCTGAAGTCAATCAATCCAGGCGGTTTCTACAAAGTCTTGTAAACAATCTAGAAAGCGCTTGTCTTTTGAAGATGAGACCATACTGGACCTCAGCATCCTTGACCAAAGTAAGAGGCCATCAAAGCCAAACATTACGCCATATGGTGAAGAACAAGTAAAGCGACTGTGCAAGCGTTTTAACTTGTGCACAGACCAAGCACTCAATGGGATGGGGACCTACTAGACCCCAGTAGTGAGCCTGATGACCTAAAACCACTCATAAACTGTATGAAAAGCATTCCCGTGAGTACAGCAGAGTGTGAGAGAAACTTCAGCCTAATGAATAATATATGCTGAGACAAGAGGGCTGTCCTGCTCATCTCAAACATTTCACACTTAATGATGATTAATATTAACGGCCCACCAACTTCCAAGTTTGATCCTGGAAAATATACAAGGACCTGGTTAAAGAGTCATCGTACTGCCTCTTCTGTGTGCTCTAGACAGTGCAGTGTGAAAACTCCTGCAGAAAGCAAATCTGTCTGGAATATACTGGAGTATGAGCAAAAGTCAGATGGTTAGATGTGCTGGGTTGAGAAAGTGAATGCATATATTTTTTAATAGTTTTTGCATTTATTTTTCATATATTTGCATATATTTAAGTCCTGGGAGCTCTAGCACTTGTTCGTTTTTGATTTGTTTGGGTTTTTTTTGGATTGCATATGGTTGTGAATGTGGGTCGCATGCATGCATGCATGTGCGCCCGAGCATGCATGCATGCATGCGTGTGGGTATGTATGTATCAGTGGCGATTGCTCTAAGACTGCAAGGGAAGCTCAGCTTCCCCTAAAATGTCCCCCAAAAAAGTGGTGATATGTCCTGCTGTGTGTACATTTCATTGACTAAATATGCGCTAGAATACCTTCATCTTTTGTTTAGAATCAGCTACTTATCACAGGTAACTGGCACGACTTCCTTCTCAGTCATCCCCGCAGCGTCCCAGCGCTTCAACACAGTCGGACGCTGGCGTCTTCAGACTTCAGCGGCAAATATAGAGTGGGTTGTTCCACTGTGGAAACTGGGCCGGTCATTGGATAAGCGCTGGGCTTTGTCCGCCCATCAGACGCTCAGCGTCTCTGGGGGTCTATGAGGCAGTGGGCTGGCCTGGGCGCTCAGCTTCTGCATGATGATTGGATGATCTGTCTGAGGCGAATCCTTTTTTGATTGACAGTGAAATGAGCCAATCAGCGATCTTGAAGGCTCACCCTTCACGGTGTATCTTCTAAGTTTTACATTCAGTTGTTCTGGACTGATTCGAGGATTTGTCGGTCACCAGCGACTTTATCTTTCTTAAAAAGCGACTAGCGTTGTGTTTGAAGATTCTCTCCTGCCACCTTTTCTTTTCACCAACGAGCAGCTGTGGCTGGGGAGCTTCTCTCCCTCTCCTCACACTCACAGCCTGTCAAACAGTGGTCTCACCTAGCAGCTCCAGCTGCTAGCAAGCTTCTGCGTCATGGCAGATAGTATGAATGTTGGAGACCAGATTTTGAGAGAGGCCATCTGATAGTCTTCCTTACGAAGAGAAAATTAGAGTCAAACAGCAGGGCAGATCAACTCCTAAGATTGATTTAGTGCAAAAGGTGGGGAAAAGAGACAGGTCTTTTCAGCATTCCTGGTATGACAAGGTGAGCTGGCTCACTGTAAGTGCTGTCACAAATAAAATGTGTTGTCTGGTCAAAAGTGGGTTTTGGGGAATAAAATCCGAGGAGACACCTAGTTGGTACAACAGGGTCACAGATCATTTACATAAATAAATAAATTTATGATGTAGGCCAGAAAAAAATGAGCTTCCCCTCCCTGACTGACCAGCAGCCGCCACTGGTATGTATGTGTGTGTGAGAGCGTACTTTATTTTCCTTTGTATTTTATTCACATGTCCTGGTGTAAGTGTCAGCACCCTAGTTGTACTATATGACACAAATGATGTAAATCTAAATTATTTTTTTTATTTTTGTTCACTGTAACATATTTTTTTGAAAGATTCTGTTCAGCTCTTGAAAACTAAATAATTTATTTCAACTTTATGACAGTGCACTTTTAAGTTTATCTGAATGGTTTTGATGTTTGGAAGAGAATGATTTGTGTTTTATTTAAGGTTAAATATTAACATGAATGCATTGTCAACTTCAGATTTAGTATTTTATGTAAATAAATGTTCAAAAAATAACCAAAACACCATGTTTGCCTCATGATGAATACATTTTACATTCATCCATTCTGCTTGTGTGACCAGTAGTGACTACAAACTGCTCCTAATTAAGTCATGGTAATTTTATAATAGTGAGCAAGTGGAAATGACAGATTTTTGGTTAAATAGAGTAGTCTTACATGTCACTGGTTCTAAAACCGTCTTTTTTTCTGTACTACTTAAAAAAAAGGCCAAAATTTAGAGTATACCCACTTCTCAAGGGACCACCACACCACTGTCTGTGACAGATGTAGGACTATCTTCAGTAGGTAACAAGCAGATCTCCATCTGCGAAGAGTGTCTGTCATCCTCAGTATTTAAGACAGATGTAGGACTATCGTGATTGGGTACCAAGCAGATCTCCATCTGTGAAGAATGTCAGTCATCCTCAGTTTCTGTGACTCATGTAGGACTATCTTCATTACATACCAAGCAGATCTCTGTCTGTGAAGAGTGTCTGTCCTCAGTATCCGTGACAGATGTAGAGTCCGACATCTGTCACAGATACTGAGGACAGACAGTATCTTGGCATTGGGTACCAAGCAGATCTCCATCTGTCAAAAGTGTCTGTCATCCTCAGTATCTGTGACAGATGTAGGACTATCTTCATAAGGTACCAAGCAGATCTCCGTCTGTGAAGAGTGTCTGTCCTCAGTATCTGTGACAGATGTAGGACTATCTTCAGTAGGTACCAAGCAGACCTCCATCTGTGAAGAAAGTCTGTCATCCTCAGTATCTGTGACAGATGTAGGACTAACTTTGTTAAGTACCAAGCAGATCTCCCGTCTGTGAAGAGTGTCTGTCATCCTCAATATCTGTGACAGATGTCGGACTTTCTTCATTACATACCAAGCAGATCTCTGTCTGTGAATAGTGTTAGTCATCCTCAGTTTCTGTGACTCATGTAGGACTATCTTCATTAGGTACCAAGCAGATCTCCATCTGTGAAGAGTGAAGAGTGTCTGTCAACATCAGTATCTGTGACAGATGTAGGACTAACTTTGTTAGGTACCAAGTAGATCTCCATCTGTGAAGAGCGTCTGCACTCAGTATCTGTGACAGATGTAGGACTATGTTCATTAGGTACCAAGCAGATCTCCGTCTGTGAAGAGTTTCAGTCATCCTCAGTAACTGTGACTGATGTAGGACTATCTTCATTAGGTACGATGCAGATCTCCCGTCTGTGAAGAGTGTCTGTCCTCAGTATCTGTGACAGATGTAGGACTTTCTTCATTTGGTACACTATAAAGGGGTTGCTTTAAATTTTACAGTATTATACTGGCAACAAGATGCACGTCTAATGAGGAGGACTTCCTCATTAGAAGTGCATTCAAACTCATTAACCAGGGTCACTTTCCTGGATTTCATGGACTTTGGTATCCTGGGCATAATGTTACAAATTACTTACATGTTTTGTGCGATGATCCTCACACTCCGGGAAAAGCTTTCACACTCCTCCAAGCTAGAGAGCTAGTTGTTCACCTTCTCTGTAACCTCATCAACTATGAGCTCTGTCAGTATCTGTGTGCTCGAGCTCTGGATGTCACCCTTAACACCCATCTTCTCAGCCAATGTCTGTGCTATGATGCTGCCCATGTCTCCAAGACACTTAGACACCTGGTCCTTTGGCACAAACATAATGCTCGCACCATCACTCTCACACTGCAAGAGCTCAAAGATGTGTGTTGCTGCAACATCGATTAATTCCAAACACATCTCTGTCAGTTTGGGTTTTGTTCTCGGGTCCAGTGATCCAGCCTCTAGATTAAGCCACTGCATGGATGTCAGGCGGACGCCTGAGTAGGTCCTTGTTGACCAAAATGTTGGTCTGTGTACTTGCCTCTGTGTTGTTCATTGTTCTTGCTCTGATGTTGAATTAAGTCTGCACAATCCTGATCTTACTTATATAGACATATCAGAGTCTATGTCCATATATGGACTGATGGGATCACCAAAGCAGCACCAGAGGAACGTCCTTTGATCCAGAGGTCCAATCAGCAGCAAGGGAAGATCAAAGGAACATGTTCTGCCTCCTCCCCCTCGTTGCCATAGTAACTGTTAAAGAATGGTGCTGCATTAGTCTGCCTGTGTCAGGCCAACTGTAATAATCAGCCTTTGCATGTGAGACCCTGCACTCTGCAGTCAGCTGGCTACAGACCAAACACCCTCAGGCCCTCCTCCTCATCTCTGGGGACTTTAATCACACCTCTCCATCCTCCACTTTACCCACTTTTACCCAGTATGTCACCTGCCACACCAGAGACAATAAAATACTGGACTTACTGTATGCAAACACCAAGGATGCATACAAGTCATCACCCCTCCCTCCCCTGTGGAGATCAGACCACAACCTGGTTTATCTCCAGCCCGTGTACAAACCACTTTTCCACAGGCAGCCAGCTGTGACCCGCGCAGTTGAGAGACGGTCTGAGGAGACTGAAAAGGCTCTGAGGGACTGTTTTGAGTCAACTGTGTGGAAGGAGTTCTGTGATCCTCACGGGGAGGACATCGACAACCTCACAGACTGTATGACGGATTACATTAACTTCTGTGTGGAGGAAACTGTACTCAACAGAACTGAACGGTGCTTTTCCCATGTTCAGCATGGGAAAAGAAAGAACTAATTCAATTTTGGACTACCTTCATTAGGTACCAAGCAGATATTCTTCAGTGAAGAGTGTGTGTCCTCAGTATCAGTGACAGATGTAGGACTATCTTCATTTGGTACCAAGCAGATCTCCGTCTGTGAAGAGTGTCTGTCATTCCTAGTATCTGAGACTGATGTAGGACTATCTTCATTAAGTACCAAGCAGATCTCCGTCAGTAAAGAGTGTCTGTCCTCAGTATCTGTGACAGATGTAGGACTATCTTCATTAGTTACCAAGCAGATCTCCGTCTGTGAAGAGTGAAGAGTGTCTGTCAACCTCAGTAAGAGTGTCTGTCAACCTCAGTATCTGTGACAGATGTAGGACTATCTTTGTTAGTTACCAAGCAGATCTCCATCTGTGAAGAGTGTCTGTCATCCTCCATATCTGTGACATATGTAGGACTATCTTTGTTAGGTACCAAGCAGATCTCCATCTGTGAAGAGTGTCTGTCGTCCTCAGTATCTGTGACAGATGTAGGACTATCTTTGTTAGGTACAAAGCAGATCTCCGTCTGTGAAGAGTTTCAGTCATCCTCAGTATCTGTGACAGATGTAGGACTATCTTTGTTAGGTACCAAGCAGATCTCCATCTGTGAGGAGTGTCTGTCATCCTCAGTATCTGTGACAGATGACTGACACTCTTCTTTAGGTACCAAGCAGATCTCCATATGTGCAGAGTGTCTGTCATCCTCAGTTTATGTGACTGATGTAGGACTATCTTCATTATATACCAAGCAGATCTCTGTCTGTGAAGAGTGTCTGTTCTCAGCATCTGTGACAGATGTAGAGTCCGACCTCCTTCACAGATACTGAGGACAGACAGTATCTTGGCATTTGGTACTAAGCAGATCTCCATCTGTGAAGAGTGTCTGTCCTTAGTATCCGTGACAGATGTCGGACTTTCTTCATTATATGTATAACGGATTACATTAACTTCTTTGTGGAGGACACTGTACTCACTAGGACTGTGAAGTGCTTTTCCCATGTTCACCATGGGAAAAGAAAGAACTAATTCAATTTTGGACTACCTTCATTAGTTACCAAGCAGATCTTCTTCAGTGAAGAGTGTCTGTCCTCAGTATCTGTGACATATGTCGGACCATCTTCATTAGTTATCAAGCAGATCTCCGTCTGTGAAGAGTGAAGAGTGTCTGTCAGCCTCAGCATGTGTGACAGATGTAGGACTATCTTTGTTAGGTACCAAGCAGATCTCCATCTGTGAAGATTGTCTGTCATCCTCAGTATCTGTGACATATGTCTGACTTCCTTCATTAGTTACCAAGCAGATCTCCATCTGTGAAGAGTGTCTGTCGTCCTCAGTATCTGTGACAGATGTAGGACTATCTTCATTAGGTACCAAGCAGATCTCCATCTGTGAAGAGTGTCTGTCGTCCTCAGTATCTGTGACAGATTTAGGACTATCTTCATTAGTTACCAAGCAGATCCACTGATGAACAGAGTCCAAGCACCAAGAAACAGAGTCACTACACTGATGAACAGAGACCAGGCACCAGGAAACAGAGTGACTACACTGATGAACAGAGTCCAAGCACCAAGAAACAGAGTGACTACACTGATGAACAGAGTCCAAGCACCAAGAAACAGAGTGTCTGCATTGATGAACTGAGTCCAAACACCAACAAACAGAGTCACGACACTGATGAACAGAGTCCAGGCACCAAGAAACAGAGTCACTACACTGATGAACAGAGTCCAGGCACCAAGAAACAGTGACTACACTTATGAACAGAGTCCAAGCACCAAGAAACAGTGTCACTGCACTGATGAACAGAGTCCAGCACCAAGAAACATAGTCACTACAATCATGAACAGAGTCCAAGCACCAAGAAACAGAGTCACTATACTGATGAACACAGTCCAAGCACCAAGAAACAGAGTGACTACACTGATGAAAAGAGTCCAAGCACCAAGAAACAGAGTGACTACACTGATGACCAGAGTCCAAGCACCAAGAAACAGAGTCACTACACTGATGAACACAGTCCAGGCACAAAGAAACAGAGTGTCTGCACTGATGAACAGAGTCCAGGTACCAAGAAACAGAGTGTCTGCACTAATGAACAGAGTCCAGGCACCAAGAAACAAAGTCACTACACTGATGAACAGAGTCCAGGCACCAGGAAACAGAGTGACTACACTGATGAACACAGTCCAAGCACCAAGAAACAGAGTCACTACACTGATGAACAGAGTCCAAGAACCAAGAAACAGAGTGACTACATTGATAAACAGAGTTAAAGCACCAAGAAACAGAGTGTCTGCACTGATGAACAGAGTCTTAGCACCAGGAAGCAGAGCCACTACACCTGTGAACAGAGTCCAGGCACCAAGAAACAGAGCGACTACACTGATGAACAGAGTCCAAGCACCAAGAAACAGAGTGTCTGCACTGATGAACAGAGTCCAAGCACCAAGAAACAGAGTGTCTGTACTGATGAATGGAGTCCAAGAACCAAGAAACAGAGTCACTACAATGATGACCAGAGTTCAAGTACAGAGAAACAGAGTGTCTGCATTGATGAACAGAGTCCAGACACCAAGAAACAAGCACTAGACTGATGAACAGAGTCCCAGCACCAAGAAACAGAGCCACTACACCTGCGAACAGTGTCCAGGCACCAAGAAACATAGTCATTACACTGATGAACAGAGTCCAGGAACCAAGAAACAGAGTGACTACACTGATAAACAGAGTCCAATCAACAAGAAACAGAGTGTCTGCAATGATGAACAGAGTGCAGGCACCAAGAAACAGAATGACTTAACTGATGAACAGAGTCCAGACACCAAGAAACAGAGTCATTACACTTATGAACAGAGTCCAAGCACCAAGAAACAGAGTGACTACACTGATGAACAAAGTCGAAGCACCAAGAAACAGAGTCACTACACTGATGAACAGAGTCCAGGCACCAAGAAACAGTGTCACTACACTGATGAACAGAGTCCAGACACCAAGAAACAGAGTCACTACACTGATGAATAGAGTCCAGGCACCAAGAAACAGAGTCACTACACTAATGAACAGAGTCCAGGCACCAAAAAACAGAATGACGACCATGATGAACAGATTCCAGCTACCAAGAAACAGAATGACTACACTGATAAACAGAGTCCAAGCACCAAGAAACAGAGTGACTACACTGATGATCAGAGTTCAAGCATCGAGAAACAGAGTGTCTGCATTGATGAACAGAGTCCAGACACCAAGAAACAAAGTCACTACACTGATGAACAGAGACCAGGCACCAGGAAACAGAGTGACTACACTGATGAACAGAGTCCAAGCACCAAGAAACAGAGTGACAACACTGATGAACAGAGTCCAAGCACCAAGAAACAGAGTGTCTGCATTGATGAACTGAGTCCAAACACCAACAAACAGAGTCACGACACTGATGAACAGAGTCCAAGCACCAAGAAACAGAGTGTCTACACTGATGAACAGAGTCGAAGCACCAAGAAACAGAGTCACTACACTGATGAACAGAGTCCAGGCACAAAGAAACAGAGTGTCTGCTTTGATGAACAGAGTCCAGGTACCAAGAACCAGAGTGACTACACTGATGAACAGAGTCCAGGCACCACGAAACAGTGACTACACTAATGAACAGAGTCCAAGCACCAAGAAACAGAGTCACTACACTAATGAACAGAGTCTAGGCACCAAGAAACAGAGTCACTACACTGATGAACAGAGTCCAGGCACCAAGAAACAGTGACTACACTAATGAACAGAGTCCAAGCACCAAGAAACAGTGTCACTGCACTGATGAACAGAGTCCAGCACCAAGAAACAGAGTCACTACAATCATGAACAGAGTCCAAGCACCAAGAAACAGAGTCACTATACTGATGAACACAGTCCAAGCACCAAGAAACAGAGTGACTACACTGATGAAAAGAGTCCAAGCACCAAGAAACAGAGTGACTACACTGATGACCAGAGTCCAAGCACCAAGAAACAGAGTGTCTACACTGATGAACAGAGTCGAAGCACCAAGAAACAGAGTGACTACACTGATAAACAGAGTCCAATCACCAAGAAACAGAGTGTCTGCAATGATGAACAGAGTGCAGGCACCAAGAAACAGAATGACTTAACTGATGAACAGAGTCCAAGCACCAAGAAACAGAGTGACTACACTGATGAACAGAGTCCAAGCACCAAGAAACAGAGTGTCTACACTGATGAACAGAGTCCAAGCACCAAGAAACAGAGTGTCTACACTGATGAACAGAGTCCAGGCACCAAGAAACAGAGTGACTACACTGATGAATAGAGTCCAAGCACCAAGAAACAGAATGACTACCATGATGAACAGAGTCCAGGTACCAAGAAACAGAGTGGCTACACTGATGAACAGAGTCCAAGCACCAAGAAACAGAGTGTCTGCACTGATGAACAGAGTCCAGGCACCAAGAAACAGAGTGTCTGCACTGATGAACAGAGTCCAGTCACCAGGAAACAGAGTGACTACACTGATGAACACAGTCCAAGCACCAAGAAACAGAGTCACTACACTCATGAACAGAGTCCAGGCACCAAGAAACCGATTCACTACACTGAAGAACAGAGTCCAGACACCAAGAAACAGAGTCACTACACTGATGAACAGAGTCCAGGCACCAAGAAACAGAGCCAGTACACCTGCGAACAGTGTCCAGGCACCAAGAAACAGAGTGACTACACTGATAAACAGAGTCCAATCACCAAGAAACAGAGTGTCTGCACTGATGAATGGCGTCCAAGCACCAAGAAACAGAGTCACTACACTGATGAACAGAGTCCAGGCACAAAGAAACAGAATAACTGAACTGATGAACAGAGTCCAGGCATCAAGAAACAGATTGTCTACACTGATGAACAGAGTCCAGACACCAAGAAACAGAGTCATTACACTGATGAACAGAGTCCAAGCACCAAGAAACAGAGTGACTACATAGATAAACAGAGTTAAAGCACCAAGAAACAGAGTGTCTGCACTGATGAACAGAATCGAAGCACCAAGAAACAGAGTGACTACACTGATGAACAGAGTCCAAGCACCAAGAAACAGAGTCACTACACTGATGAACACAGTCCAAGCACCAAGAAACAGAGTCACTACACTGATGAACAGAGTCCAGGCACCAAGAAACAAAGTCACTACACTGATGAACACAGTCCAAGCACCAAGAAACAGAGTCACTACACTCATGAACAGAGTCCAGGCACCAAGAAACCGATTCACTACACTGAAGAACAGAGTCCAGACACCAAGAAACAGAGTGACTACACTGATGAACAGAGTCCAGACACCAAGAAACAGAGTCATTACACTTTTGAACAGAGTCCAAGCACCAAGAAACAGAGTGACTACACTGATAAACAGAGTCCAGGCACAAAGAAACAGAATAACTGAACTGATGAACAGAGTCCAGGCATCAAGAAACAGATTGTGTACACTGATGAACAGAGTCCAGACACCAAGAAACAGAGTCATTACACTTTTGAACAGAGTCCAAGCACCAAGAAACAGAGTGACTACACTGATGAACAGAGTCCAGGCACCAAGAAACAGAATAACTGACACTGATGAACAGAGTCCAGGCACCAAGAAACAGAGTCTACACTGATGAACAGAGTCCAAGCACCAAGAAACAGAGTCACTACACTGATGAACAGAGTCCAAGCACCAAGAAACAGAGTGACTACACTGATGAACAGAGTCCAAGCACCAAGAAACAGAGTGTCTACACTGATGAACAGAGTCCAAGCACCAAGAAACAGAGTGACTACACTGATGAACAGAGTCCAAGCACCAAGAAACAGAGTGACTACACTGATGAACAGAGTCCAGGCACCAAGAAACAGAGTGACTACACTGATGAACAGAGTCCAAGCACCAAGAAACAGAGTGACTACACTGATGAACAGAGTCCAAGCACCAAGAAACACAGTGTCTGCACTGATGAACAGAGTCCAGGCACCAAGAAACAGAGTCACTACACTGATGAACAGAGTCCAGGCACCAAGAAACAGAGTCACTACACTGATGAACAGAGTCCAGGCACCAAGAAACAGAGTGACTACACTGATGAACAGAGTCCAAGCACCAAGAAACAGAGTGTCTGCACTGATGAACAGAGTCCAGCACCAAGAAACAGAGTCACTACACTGATGAACAGAGTCCAAGCACCAAGAAACAGAGTCACTACACTGATGAACAGAGTCCAAGCACCAAGAAACAGAGTGACTACACTGATGAACAGAGTCCAAGCACCAAGAAACAGAGTGACTACACTGATGAACAGAGTCCAAGCACCAAGAAACAGAGTCACTACACTGATGAACAGAGTCCAAGCACCAAGAAACAGAGTGTCTGCACTGATGAACAGAGTCCAAGCACCAAGAAACAGAGTGACTACACTGATGAACAGAGTCCAGGCACCAAGAAACAGAGTCACTACACTGATGAACAGAGTCCAAGCACCAAGAAACAGAGTCACTACACTGATGAACAGAGTCCAAGCACCAAGAAACAGAGTCACTACACTGATGAACACAGTCCAGGCACAAAGAAACAGAGTGTCTGCACTGATGAACAGAGTCCAGGTACCAAGAAACAGAGTGACTACACTGATGAACAGAGTCCAGGCACCAAAAAACAGAATGACTACCATGATGAACAGAGTCCAGGTACCAAGAAACAGAGTGGCTACACTGATGAACAGAGTCCAGGCACCAAGAAACAGAGTGTCTGCACTAATGAACATAGTCCAGGCACCAAGAAACAAAGTCACTACACTGATGAACAGAGTCCAGGCACCAGGAAACAGAGTGACTACATTGATAAACAGAGTTAAAGCACCAAGAAACAGAGTGTCTGCACTGATGAACAGAGTCTTAGCACCAGGAAGCAGAGCCACTACACCTGTGAACAGAGTCCAAGCACCAAGAAACAGAGTGTCTGCACTGATGAACAGAGTCCAAGCACCAAGAAACAGAGTGTCTGTACTGATGAACAGAGTCCAGGCACCAAGAAACAGAGTCACTACACTGATGAACAGAGTTCAAGCACCAAGACACAGAGTGTCTGCACTGATGAACAGAGTCCAAGCACCAAGAAACAGAGTGTCTGTACTGATGAACAGAGTCCCGGCACCAAGAAACAGAGCCACTACACCTGCGAACAGTGTCCAGGCACCAAGAAACAGAGTCATTACACTGATGAACAGAGTAGAGTGTAGAGTGTCTGCAATGATGAACAGAGTCCAAGCACCAAGAAACAGAATGACTTAACTGATGAACAGAGTCCAGACACCAAGAAACAGAGTCATTACACTGATGAACAGAGTGCAGGCACCAAGAAACAGAATGACTTAACTGATGAACAGAGTCCACACACCAAGAAACAGAGTCATTACACTTATGAACAGAGTCCAAGCACCAAGAAACAGAGTGACTACACTGATGAACAAAGTCGAAGCACCAAGAAAAAGAGTCACTACACTGATGAACAGAGTCCAGGCACCAAGAAACAGAGTGACTACATTGATGATCAGAGTTCAAGCATCGAGAAACAAAGTGTCTGCACTGATGAACAGAGACCAGACACCAAGAAACAAAGTCACTACACTGATGAACAGAGACCAGGCACCAGGAAACAGAGTGACTACACTGATGAACAGAGTCCAAGCACCAAGAAACAGAGTGTCTGCATTGATGAACTGAGTCCAAACACCAACAAACAGAGTCACGACACTGATGAACAGAGTCCAAGCACCAAGAAACAGAGTCTCTACACTGATGAACAGAGTCGAAGCACCAAGAAACAGAGTCACTGCACTGATGAACAGAGTCCAGGCACAAAGAAACAGAGTGTCTGCTTTGATGAACAGAGTCCAGGTACCAAGAAACAGAGCGACTACAATCATGAACAGAGTCCAGGCACCAAGAAACAGAGTCACTACACTGATGAACAGAGTCCAGGCACCAAGAAACAGTGACTACACTAATGAACAGAGTCCAAGCACCAAGAAACAGAGCGACTACACTGATGAACAGAGTCCAGGCACCAAGAAACAGAGTGACTACACTGATGAACAGAGTCCAGGCACCAAGAAACAGAGCGACTACACTGATGAACAGAGTCCAGGCACCAAGAAACAGAGTCACTACACTGATGAACAGAGTCCAGGCACCAAGAAACAGTGACTACACTAATGAACAGAGTCCAAGCACCAAGAAACAGTGTCACTGCACTGATGAACAGAGTCCAGCACCAAGAAACAGAGTCACTACAATCATGAACAGAGTCCAAGCACCAAGAAACAGAGTCACTATACTGATGAACACAGTCCAAGCACCAAGAAACAGAGTGACTACACTGATGAAAAGAGTCCAAGCACCAAGAAACAGAGTGTCTACACTGATGAACAGAGTCGAAGCACCAAGAAACAGAGTCACTACACTGATGAACAGAGTCCAGGCACCAAGAAACAGAGTCACTACACTGATGAATAGAGTCCGGGCACCAAGAAACAGAGTCACTACACTGATGAATAGAGTCCAGGTACCAAAAAACAGAATGACTACCATGATGAACAGAGTCCAGGTACCAAGAAACAGAGTGTCTACACTGATGAACAGAGTCCAAGCACCAAGAAACAGAGTGTCTGCACTAATTACCAGAGTCCAGGCACCAAGAAACAAAGTCACTACACTGATGAACAGAGTCCAGGCACCAGGAAACAGAGTGACTACACTGATGAACACAGTCCAAGCACCAAGAAACAGAATGACTTAACTGATGAACAGAGTCCACACACCAAGAAACAGAGTCATTACACTTATGAACAGAGTCCAAGCACCAAGAAACAGAGTGACTACACTGATGAACAAAGTCCAAGCACCAAGAAACAGAGTCATTACACTGACGAACAGAGTCCAGGCACCAAGAAACAGAGTGTCTGCACTAATGAACAGAGTCCAGGCACCAAGAAACAGAGTGTCGGCACTGATGAACAGAGTCCAGGCACCACGAAACAGTGACTACACTAATGAACAGAGTCCAAGCACCAAGAAACAGAGTCACTACATTAATGAACAGAGTCTAGGCACCAAGAAACAGAGCGACTACACTGATGAACAGAGTCCAAGCACCAAGAAACAGAGTGTCTGCACTGATGAACACAGTCCAAGCACCAAGAAACAGTGTCACTGCACTGATGAACAGAGTCCAGCACCAAGAAACAGATTCACTACACTGATGAACAGAGTCCAAGCACCAAGAAACAGAGCGACTACACTGATGAACAGAGTCCAAGCACCAAGAAACAGAGTGTCTGCACTGATGAACAGAGTCCAAGCACCAAGAAACAGAGTGTCTGCACTGATGAACAGAGTCCAAGCACCAAGAAACAGAGTCACTACACTGATGAACAGAGTCCAAGCACCAAGAAACAGAGTGTCTGCATTGATGAACAGAGTCCAGACACCAAGAAACAGAGTCACTACACTGATGAACAGAGTCCAGGCACCAAGAAACAGAGTCACTACACTGATGAACAGAGTCCAAGCACCAAGAAACAGAGTGACTACACTGATGAACAGAGTCCAAGCACCAAGAAACAGAGTGTCTACACTGATGAACAGAGTCCAAGCACCAAGAAACAGAGTCACTACACTGATGAACAGAGTCCAGGCACCAGGAAACAGAGTCACTGCACTGATGAACAGAGTCCAGGCACCAAGAAACAGAGTCATTACACTGACGAACAGAGTCCAGCTACCAAGAAACAGAGTGACTACACTGATAAAAGAGAGTCCAAGCACCAAGAAACAGAGTCACGACACTTGATGAAACAGAGTCCAGGCACCAAGAAACAGTCACTACACTGATGAACAGAGTCCAAGCACCAAGAAAACAGAGTCACTACACTGATGAACAGAGTCCAAGCACCAAGAAACAGAGTCACTACACTGATGAACAGAGTCCAGGCACCAAGAAAAAGAGTGTCTGCACTGATGAACAGAGTCCAAGCACCAAGAAACAGAGCCACTACACTGATGAACAGAGTCCAAGCACCAAGAAACAGAGTGACTACACTGATGAACAGAGTCCAAGCACCAAGAAACAGAGTGTCTGCACTGATGAACAGAGTCCAAGCACCAAGAAACAGAGTGTCTACACTGATGAACAGAGTCCAGGCACCAAGAAACAGAGTCACTACACTGATGAACAGAGTCCAGGCACCAAGAAACAGAGTCACTACACTGATGAACAGAGTCCAAGCACCAAGAAACAGAGTGACTACACTGATGAACAGAGTCCAAGCACCAAGAAACAGAGTGACTACACTGATGAACAGAGTCCAGGCACCAAGAAACAAAGTCACTACACTGATGAACAGAGTCCAAGCACCAAGACACAGAGTGACTACACTGATGAACAGAGTCCAAGCACCAAGAAACAGAGTGACGACATTGATAAACAGAGTTAAAGCACCAAGAAACAGTCACTACACTGATGAACAGAGTCCAAGCACCAAGAAACAGAGTGACTGCACTCATGAACCGAGTTCAAGCACCAAGAAACAGAGTCACTACACTGATGAACAGAGTCCAGGCACCAAGAAAAAGAGTGTCTGCACTGATGAATGGAGTCCAAGCACCAAGAAACAGAGTGTCTACACTGATGAATAGAGTCCAGGCACCAAGAAACAGATTGTCTACACTGATGAACAGAGTCCAAGCACCAAGACTATCTTCAATAGTTACCAAGAAGATCTCCATCTGTTCAGAGTAACTGTAGTCCATAGTATCTGTGACAGATGTAGGACTGTCTTCATTCGTAACCAAGCAGATATCCATCTGTGAAGAGTGTCTGTACTCAGTATCTGTGACATATGTCAGACTATCTTCATTAGTTACCAAGCAGATCTGCATCTGTGAAGAGTGTCAGTCATCCTCAGTATCTGTGACAGATTTAGGACTATCTTCAGTAGGCAACAAGCAGATCTCCATCTGTAAAGACAGTTAGTCATCCTCAGTATCTGTTACAGATGTAGTACTATCTTCATTAGGTACCAAGCAGATCTCCATCTGTGAAGAGTGTTAGTCATCCTCAGTATCCGTGACAGATGTAGGACTATCATCACTCGTAACCAAGCAGATCTCCATCTGTGAAGAGTGTCGGTCATCCTCAGTATCTGTGACAGATGTAGGACTATCTTCATTAGTTACCAAGCAGATCTGCATCTGTGAAGAGTGTCAGTCATCCTCAGTATCTGTGACTGATGTAGGTCTACCTTCATTTGGTACCAACCAGATCTCCATCTGTGAAGAGTGTTAGTCATCCTCAGTATCTGTGACAGATGTAGGACAATCTTCATTAGGTACCAAGCAGATCTCCATCTGTGAAGAGTGTCAGTCATTATCAGTATCCGTGACAGATGTAGGACTATCATCACTCGTAACCAAGCAGATCTCCATCTGTGAAGAGTGTCGGTCATCCTCAGTATCTGTGACAGATGTAGGACTATCTTCATTAGTTACCAAGCAGATCTGCATCTGTGAAGAGTGTCAGTCACCCTCAGTATCTGTGACTGATGTAGGTCTACCTTCATTTGGTACCAACCAGATCTCCATCTGTGAAGAGTGTCAGTCATCCTTAGTATCTGTGACAGATGTAGGACTATCTTCAGTAGGCACCAAGCAGATCTCCATCTGTGAAGAGTGTTTGTAATACTCTGTATCTGCGACAGATGAAGGACTATCTTCATTTGATACCAAGCAGATCTCCATCTGTGAAGAGTGTTTGTAATACTCCGTATCTGAGACAGACGTAGGACTATCTTCATTCGTAACCAAGCAGATCTCCACCTGTGAAGACTGTTTGTAATACTCAGTATCTGTGACAGATGTAGGACTATCTTCATTAGGTACCAAGCAGATCTCCATCTGTGAAGAGTGTCAGTCATCCTCAGTATCAGTGACAGATGTTGGACTATCTTCATTAGGTACCAAGCAGATCTCCATCTGTGAAGACTGTCAGTCATCCTTAGTATCTGTGACAGATGTAGGACTATCTTCAGTCGGCACCAAGCAGATCTCCATCTGTAAAGAGTGTCAGTCATCCTCAGTTTCTGTGACAGATGTAGGACTATCTTCATTCGTAACCAAGTAGATCTCCATCTGTGAAGAGTGTTAGTCATCCTCAGTATCTGTGACAGATGTAGGACTATCTTCATTAGTTACCAAGCAGATCTCCATCTGTGAAGGGTGTCAGTCATCCTCAGTATCTGTGACAGATGTAGGACAATCTTCATTAGGTACCAAGCAGATCTCCATCTGTGAAGAGTGTCAGTCATTATCAGTATCCGTGACAGATGTAGGACTATCATCACTCGTAACCAAGCAGATCTCCATCTGTGAAGGGTGTCAGTCATCCTCAGTATCTGTGACAGATGTAGGACAATCTTCAGTAGGCACCAAGCGGATCTCCATCTGTAAAGACAGTCAGTCATCCTCAGTATCTGTGACAGATGTAGGTTTATCTTCATTT
The DNA here is from genome assembly GCA_036419115.1 of Scarus forsteni. Taxonomy (NCBI): domain Eukaryota; kingdom Metazoa; phylum Chordata; class Actinopteri; order Labriformes; family Labridae; genus Scarus; species Scarus forsteni. The sequence goes on along the minus strand of JAZDUH010000210.1, from coordinate 160,924 downwards.
GGTACCAAGCAGATCTCCATCTCTGAAGAGTGTTAGTCATCCTCAGTATCTGTGACAGATGAAGGACTATCTTCATTAGTTACCAAGCAGATCTCCATCTGTGAAGAGTGTCAGTCATCCTCAGTATCTGTGACAGATGTAGGACTATCTTCAGTAGGCACCAAGCGGATCTCCATCTGTAAAGACAGTCAGTCATCATCAGTATCTGTGACAGATGTAGGTCTATCTTCATTTGGTACCAAGCAGATCTCCATCTGTGAAGAGTGTTAGTCATCCTCAGTATCTGTGACAGATGAAGGACTATCTTCATCTGATACCAAGCAGATCTCCATCTGTGAAGAGTGTTTGTAATCCTCAGTATCTGTGCAAGATGTAGGACTATCTTCATTCGTAACCAAGCAGATCTCCACCTGTGAAGAATGTTTGTAATACTCAGTATCTGTGACAGATGTAGGACTATCTTCATTAGGTACCAAGCAGATCTCCATCTGTGAAGAGTGTCAGTCATCCTTAGTATCTGTGACAGATGTAGGACTATCTTCAGTCGGCACCAAGCAGATCTCCATCTGTGAAGAGTGTCAGTCATCCTCAGTATCAGTGACAGATGTTGGACTATCTTCATTAGGTACCAAGCAGATCTCCATCTGTGAAGAGTGTCAGTCATCCTTAGTATCTGTGACAGATGTAGGACTATCTTCAGTCGGCACCAAGCAGATCTCCATCTGTAAAGACAGTCAGTCATCCTCAGTATCTGTGACAGATGTAGGACTATCTTCATTAGGTACCAAGCAGATCTCCATCTGAGAAGAGTGTCAGTCATCCTCAGTATCAGTGACAGATGTAGGACTATCTTCATTAGTTACCTGGCAGATCTCCATCTGTGAAGAGTGTCAGTCATCCTCAGTTTCTGTGACAGATGTAGGACTATCTTCAGTTGGCACCAAGCAGATCTCCATCTGTAAAGACAGTCAGTCATCCTCAGTATCTGTGACAGATGTAGGACTATCTTCATTAGGTACCAAGCAGATCTCCATCTGAGAAGAGTGTCAGTCATCCTCAGTATCAGTGACAGATGTAGGACTATCTTCATTAGTTACCTGGCAGATCTCCATCTGTAAAGACAGTCAGTCATCCTCAGTATCTGTGACAGATGTAGGACTATCTTCATTAGTTACCTGGCAGATCTCCATCTGTGAAGAGTGTCAGTCATCCTCAGTTTCTGTGACAGATGTAGGACTATCTTCATTAGGTACCAAGCAGATCTCCATCTGAAAAGAGTGTCAGTCATCCTCAGTATCAGTGACAGATGTAGGACTATCTTCATTAGTTACCTGGCAGATCTCCATCTGTAAAGACAGTCAGTCATCCTCAGTATCTGTGACAGATGTAGGACTATCTTCATTAGTTACCTGGCAGATCTCCATCTGTGAAGAGTGTCAGTCATCCTCAGTTTCTGTGACAGATGTCGGACTATCTTCACTCGTAACCAAGCAGATCTCCATCTGTGAAGAGTGTTGGTCATCTTCAGTATCTGTGACAGATGTAGGACTATCTTCATTAGTTACCAAGCAGATCTCCGTCTGTGAAGAGTGTCAGTCATCCTCAGTATCCGTGACAGATGTAGGACTATCTTCATTCGTAACCAAGCAGATCTCCATCTGTGAAGAGTGTCAGTCATCCTCAGTATCTGTGACAGATGTAGGACTATCTTCATTAGTTACCAAGCAGATCTCCATCTGTGAAGAGTGTCAGTCATCCTCAGTATCTGTGACAGATGTAGGACTATCTTCATTAGCTACCAAGCTTATCTCCATCTGTGAAGAGTGTCTGTGATCCTCAGTATCTGCGACAGATGTAGGACTATCTTCATAAGTAACCAAGCAGATCTCCATCTGTGAAGAGTGTTTGTAATCCTCAGTATCTGTGACAGATGTAGGACTATCTTCATTAGCTACCAAGCTTATCTCCATCTGTGAAGAGTGTCTGTGATCCTCAGTATTTGTGACAGATGTAGGACTATCTTCATTAGGTACCAAGCAGATCTCCATCTGTGAAGATTGTCTGTCATCCTCAGTATCTGTGACAGATGTAGGACTATCTTCATTAGGTACCAAGCAGATCTCCATCTGTGAAGAGTGTCAGTCATCCTCAGTATCTGTGACAGATGTAGGACTATCTTCATTCGTAACCAAGCAGATCTCCATCTGTGAAGAGTGTCAGTCATCCTCAGTATCTGTGACAGATGTAGGACTATCTTCATTCGTAACCAAGCAGATCTCCATCTGTGAAGAGTGTCATTCATCCTCAGTATCTGTGACAGATGTAGGACTATCTTCATAAGTAACCAAGCAGATCTCCATCTGTGAAAAGTGTTTACTCCTCAGTATCTGTGACAGATGTAGGACTATCTTCATTAGCTACCAAGCTTATCTCCATCTGTGAAGAGTGTCTGTGATCCTCAGTATCTGCGACAGATGTAGGACTATCTTCATAAGTAACCAAGCAGATCTCCATCTGTGAAGAGTGTTTGTAATCCTCAGTATCTGTGACAGATGTAGGACTATCTTCATTAGCTACCAAGCTTATCTCCATCTGTGAAGAGTGTCTGTGATCCTCAGTATTTGTGACAGATGTAGGACTATCTTCATTAGGTACCAAGCAGATCTCCATCTGTGGTGTGTGTTATCATCCTCGTGCTTGATTGAAGCAGGACTACTTCATCTGTCATTAGTGTCAGTCATCCTCGGTTCTGTAAAGGAAAAGAATATATCTTGGTACCAAGACAAGCAGATCTCCGTCTGTGAAGTTACCTAGTCAGATATCTGGCCCGTGAGTAGGAGTCATCATCAGTTTCTATGACCAAGCAGATCTCCATCTGTGAAGAGTGTACCAAGTCAGATCCTCAGCTCTGTGAGAGATGTGCAGTATCTGATCATTATCCGAATATCCAGGATTCCCAGGCCTTGTGAAGGTTCCATCATGTGAAGAGTGTCAGTGTCATCAGAACCAGTATCTGTGATCAGAAGAGTGTCGGTCATCCTGGACTATCTGTGACAGACTGTGAGACAGATCTTCATTAGTTACCAAGCATCTGTGAAGAGTGCATCTGTGAAGATCAGTCATCCTTAGTATCTGCGACAGGTGTCAGGGATCTATCTTCATCTTAGAGCACCCAAGCAGATCTCCAGTCAAGAGTGTTTGTGTAATAGTGCTGTCAAGACACTGCAACATCGATTCAGCACATCTCCACCAGTTTGGGTTTTGTTCTCAGGTCCAGTGATCCAGCCTCAGATTAAGCCACTGTATAGATGTCAGCTGGTCCACAAACGAGGCAATAAGTGGCCTGAATAGGTCCTTGTTGACCAAAATGTTGGTCTGTGTACTTACCTCTGCGTTGTTCATTGTTCTTGCTCTGATTGTGAATTGAGTCTGCACAATCCTGATCTTACTTTATGCAGACATATCAGAGTCTATGTCCATATATGGACTGATGGGATCACCAAAGCACACCAGAGGAACGTCCTCTGTGATCCAGAGGTCCAATCCTAGTATCTGTGACAGATGTAGGACTATCTTCAGTCGGCACCAAGCAGATCTCCATCTGTAAAGAGTGTGCATTAGTCTGCCTGTGTCAGGCCAACTGTAATAATCAGCCTTTACATGTGAGACCCTGCACTCTGCAGTCAGCTGGCTACAGACCAAACACCCTCAGGCCCTCCTCCTCATCTCTGGGGACATTAATCATGCCTCTTCATCCTCCACTTGGCCCACTTCCACCCAGTATTTCACCTGCCACACCAGGGACAATAAAATACTGGACTGACTGTATGCAAACACCAAGGATGCATACAAGTCATCACCCCTTCCTCCCCGGGGGAGATCAGACCACAACTTGGTTTATCTCCAGCCCATGTACAAACCACTTGTCCACAGGCAGCCAGCTGTGACCCGCACAATTATGAGATGGTCTGAGGAGACTGAATAGGCTCTGAGGGACTGTTTTGAGTCAACTGTGTTGGAGGAGCTCTGTGATCCTCACGGGGAGGACATCAACAACCTCACAGACTGTATAACGGATTACATTAACTTCTGTGTGGAGAACACTTTACCCACCAGGACTGTACGGTGCTTCTCCAACAACAAGCCCTGGATTAATCCTGAGATAAAGGCTCTCCTGAAGGAGAAGAAGAGAGCCTTTAAGTCAGGAGAAAAGGAGGAGCTGAAGTCTGTGCAGAGGGAGCTGAGGAGGAAGATCTGATAGGGGAAGGAGAGCAACAGGAGGAAGATGGAGGACCAGCTGCAGCAGAACAACAGTGGAGTCTAGAGGGGCTGTGGGGGACCAGATGTGGGTGAACGATCTAAACCTGTCCTTCAGGGGGGTTGATCGTCCACCTGAACCTCCCCCGCCTTGCCAGCCCTGCCGCAACGACCCTCATCTGCATCTGAAGGTCGCTGTCTCACCCTAACCACCTCCCTGCCTTCCATGATGTCCAGCCCTCAACCACCCCCACTGCTACTCCTGCCAGAAATCCAACAACCCAACCCACACCTTCTAACATCCAGCCCCCCTAATCCAGTCTGTCCCTCGCATCCGACCAGGTGAGAGATGAGCAGAGGAAACTAAAGACCAAAGAGACTGCAGGTCCGGATGACATCAGCTCCAGGCTCCTCAAGTCCTGTGCAGACCAGCTGTGTGGGATTGTGGAGCACATCTTCAACATGAGTCTGATGCTGGGGAGGATACCACAGCTGTGGAAGACATCCTGTCTGGTACCAGTGCCAAAAAAACACCCCAAGGACCTGAACAGCTACAGGCCGGTGGCACTGACGTCTCATTTGATGAAGACACTGGAGAGGCTGGTTCTTTCCCACCTCCGCCTCTGGTGAGCTCATCGATGGATCTGCTTCAGTTTGCCTACCAGCCTGGCATCGGGGTGGATGATGCTGTCATCCTCCTCCTCATGAACAGGGCTCTGTCTCACCTGGAGAAGCCTGAGAACTCTGTGAGGATCATGTTCTTTGATTTCTCCAGTGCTGTCAACACCATCCAGGCTCTTCTACTGAGGGACAAGCTGGAGCACACAGGGGTGAACCACCACCTGTCGGGTTGGATCCAGGACTACCTCACAGTATGTGAGGACTAGGGACTGTGTGTCTGACATGGTGGTCTGCAGTACAGGGGCCCCGCAGGGAACGGTTCTGGTGCCGTTCCTCGTCACCCTGTACACTGCGGACTTCATGTACAGGATGGACAACTGCCACCTGCAGAAGTTCTCTGACGACTCTGCGATCGTCAGCCTCATCACGGAGGAGGATGAGCGGGAGTACAGAGGACTGATGCGGGACTTTGTGGACTGGTGCCGACAGAACTACCTCCAGATCAACATGGGGAAGACCAAGGAGCTAGTAGTGAACTTCCTTAGGTGTAGATTCCCCCACCCAACACCGGTTAGCATCCAGGGTTTGGACATCACATATTGGACTCCTACAGATACCTGGGTGTTCACCCTAACAATAGACTGGACTGGTCTGACCACGCGAGCGCCCTCTACAGGAAGGGCCAGAGCAGACTCTACCTGCTGAGGAGACTGAGGTCTTTTGGAATCCTCAGTATCTGTGACAGATGTAGGACTATCTTCATTAGGTACGAAGCAGATCTCCATCTGTGAAGAGTGTCAGTCATCCTCAGTGTCTGTGAAAGATTTAGCACTATCTTCATTAGTAACCAAGCAGATCTCCATCTGTGAAGAGTGTCTGTAATTCTCAGTGTCTGTGACAGATGTAGGACTATCTTCATTAGTAACTAAGCAGATCTCCATCTGTGAAGAGTGTCAGCCAATACTCAGTATCTGTGACAGATGTAGGTATATCTTCATTGGTAACCAAGCAGATCTCCATCTCTGAAGAGTGTTTGTAATCCTCAGTGTCTGTTACAGATATAGGACTATCTTCATTAGTAACCAACAGATCTCCATCTGTGAAGAGTATCAGTCCTCAGTATCTGTGACAGATGTAGGACTATCTTCATTAGTAACCAAGCAGATCTCCATCTGTGAAGTGTGTTTGTAATCCTCAGTATCTGTGACAGATGTAGGACTATCTTCATTAGGTACCAAGCAGATCTCCATCTGTGAAGAGTATCAGTTCTCAGTATCTGTGACTCATGTAGGACTATCTTCATTAGGTACCAAGCAGATCTCCATCTGTGAAGAGTGTCAGTCCTCAGTATCTGTGAAAGATTTAGGACTATCTTCATTAGGTACCAAGCAGATCTCCATCTGTGAAGAGTGTCAATCCTCAGTATCTGTGAAAGATGTAGGACTATCTTCATTAGTTACCAAGCAGATCTCCATCTGTGAAGATTGTCAGTCCTCAGTATCTGTGAAAGATGTAGGACTATATTCATTCGTTACCAAGCAGGTCTCCATCTGTGAAGATTGTCAGTCCTCAGTATCTGTGACAGATGTAGGACTATCTTCATCAGTAACCAAGCAGATCTCCATCTGTGAAGAGTATCAGTTCTCAGTATCTGTGACATATGTAGGACTATCTTCATTAGGTACCAAGCAGATCTCAGTCTGTGAAGAGTGTTTGTAATCCTTAGTATCTGTGACAGATGTAGAACTATCTTCATCAGTAACCAAGCAGATCTCCATCTGTGAAGAGTATCAGTTCTCAGTATCTGTGACATATGTAGGACTATCTTCATTAGGTACCAAGCAGATCTCCATCTGTGAAGAGTGTCAGTCCTCAGTATCTGTGAAAGATGTAGGACTATCTTCATTAGGTACCAAGCAGATTTCCATCTGTGAAGAGTATCAGTTCTCAGTATCTGTGACAGATGTAGGACTATCTTCATTACATACCAAGCAGATCTCCATCTCTGAAGAGTGAAGAGTGTCTGTCATCCTCAGTATCTGTGACAGATGTAGGACTATCTTCATTAGCTACCAAGCTTATCTCCATCTGTGAAGATTGTCTGTCATCCTCAGTATCAGTGACAGATGTAGGACTGTCTTCATTAGGTACCAAGCTGATCTCCATCTGTGAAGAGTGTCAGTCATCCTCAGTGTCTGTGACAGATGTAGGACTATCTTCATTAGTTACCAAGCAGATCTCCATCTGTGAAGAGTGTCAGTCCTCAGTATCTGTGACAGATGTAGGACTATCTTCATTAGTAACCAAGCAGATCTCCATCTGTGAAGTGTGTTTGTAATCCTCAGTATCTGTGACAGATGTAGGACTATCTTCATTAGGTACCAAGCAGATCTCCATCTGTGAAGAGTGTTTGTCCTCAGTATCTGTGACAGGTGTAGGACTATCTTCATTGGTACCAAGCAGATCTCCATCTGTGAAGAGTGTTTGTCCTCAGTATCTGTGACAGATGTAGGACTATCTTCATTAGTAACCAACAGATCTCCATCTGTGAAGAGTGTCAGTCCTCAGTATCTGTGATGGATGTAGGACTATCTTCATTAGGTAACCAAGCAGATCTCCATTTGTGAAAAGTGTTTTTAATCCTCAGTATCTGTGACGGATGTAGATCTATCTTCATTAGGTAACCAAGCTGATCTCGATCTGTGAAGATTGTCAGTCCTCAGTATCTGTGACAGATGGAGGACTATCTTCATTAGGTACCAAGCAGATCTCCATCTGTGAAGAGTGTCAATCCTCAGTATCTGTGAAAGATGTAGGACTATCTTCATTATTAACCAAGCAGATCTCCATCTGTGAAGATTGTCAGTCCTCAGTATCTGTGAAAGATGTGGTACTATCTTCATTCGTTACCAATCAGATCTCCATCTGTGAAGATTGTCAGTCCTCAGTATCTGTGAAAGATGTAGGACTATCTTCATTCGTTACCAATCAGATCTCCATCTGTGAAGATTGTCAGTCCTCAGTATCTGTGAAAGATGTAGGACTATCTTCATTCGTTACCAAGCAGATCTCCATCTGTGAAGATTGTCAGTCCTCAGTATCTGTGAAAGATGTAGGACTATCTTCATTCGTTACCAATCAGATCTCCATCTGTGAAGATTGTCAGTCCTCAGTATCTGTGAAAGATGTAGGACTATCTTCATTAGTAACCAAGCAGATCTCCATCTGTGAAGATTGTCAGTCCTCAGTATCTGTGAAAGATGTAGTACTATCTTCATTCGTTACCAATCAGATCTCCATCTGTGAAGATTGTCAGTCCTCAGTATCTGTGAAAGATGTAGGACTATCTTCATTAGTAACCAAGCAGATCTCCATCTGTGAAGAGTGTCTGTCCTTAGTATCTGTGACAGATATACGACTATCTTCCTTAGGTACCAAGCAGATCTCCATCTGTGAAGACAGTCTGTACTCAGTATCTGTGACATATGTCGGACTATCTTCATCAGTTACCAAGCAGATCTCTGTCTGTGAAGAGTGAAGAGTGTCTGTCATCCTCAGTATCTGTGACAGATGTAGGACTATCTTCATTAGTATCCAACAGATCACCATCTGTGAAGAGTGTCTGTAGTCCTCAGTATCTGTGACAGATGTAGGACTATCTTCATTTGTAACCAAGCAGATCTCCATCTGTGAAGAGTGTCTGTAATCCTCAGTATCTGTGACAGATGTAGGACTATCCTCATTAGGTGTCAAGAATATCTCCATCTGTGAAGAGTGTCTGTAATCCTCAGTATCTGTGACAGATGTAGGACTATCTTCATTCGTTACCAGGCAGATCTCCGTCTCTGAAGAGTGTTTGTAATCCTCAGTATCTGTGACAGATGTAGGACTATCTTCATTCGTTACTAAGTAGATCTCCATCTGTGAATAGTGTCTGTAATCCTCAGTGTCTGTGACCGATATAGGACTATCTTCATTGGTACCAAGAATATCTCCATCTGTGAAGAGTGTCTGTAATCCTCAGTATCTGTGACAGATGTAGGACTATCTTCATTCGTTACTAAGTAGATCTCCATCTGTGAATAGTGTCTGTAATCCTCAGTATCTGTGACAGATGTAGAACCATCTTCATTTGTAACCAACAGATCTCCATCTGTGAAGAGTGTCAGTCCTCAGTATCTGTGACAGATGTAGGACTATCTTCATTAGTAACCCAGCAGATGTCCATCTTTGAAGACTGTTTGTAGTCGTTAGTATCTGTGACAGATGTAGGACTATCTTCATTCGTTACCAAGCAGATCTCCGCCTCTGAAGAGTGTTTGTAATCCTTAGTATCTGTGACAGATGTAGGACTATCTTCATTAGTAACCAAGCAGAACTCCATCTGTGAAGAGTGTTTGTAATCCTCAGTATCTGTGACAGATGTCGGACTATCTTAATATTTAACCAAGCAGATATCCATCTGTGAAGAGTGTTTGTAATCCTCAGTATCTGTGACAGATGTAGGACTATCTTCATAAGGTACCAAGCAGATCTCCATCTCTGAAGAGTGAAGAGTGTCTGTCATCCTCAGTATCTGTGACAGATGTAGGACTATCTTAATTGGTACCAAGAATATCTACATCTGTGAAGAGTGTCTGTAATCCTCAGTATCTGTGATGGATGTAGGACCATCTACATTAGGTAACCAAGCAGATCTCCATCTGTGAAAAGTGTCTGTAATCCTCAGTGTCTGTGACAGATGTAGGACTATCTTCATTAGTAACCAACAGATCTCCATCTGTGAAGAGTGTCAGTCCTCAGTATCTGTGAAAGATGTAGGACTATCTTCATTAGTAACCAAGCAGATCTCCATCTGTGAAGTGTGTTTGTAATCCTCAGTATCTGTGACAGATGTAGGACTATCTTCATTAGGTACCAAGCAGATCTCCATCTGTGAAGAGTGTTTGTCCTCAGTATCTGTGACAGGTGTAGGACTATCTTCATTGGTACCAAGCAGATCTCCATCTGTGAAGAGTGTTTGTCCTCAGTATCTGTGACAGGTGTAGGACTATCTTCATTGGTACCAAGAATATCTCCATCTGTGAAGAGTATCTGTAATCCTCAGTATCTGTGACAGATGTAGGACTATCTTCATTAGTAACCAACAGATCTCCATCTGTGAAGAGTGTCAGTCCTCAGTATCTGTGATGGATGTAGGACTATCTTCATTAGGTAACCAAGCTGATCTCGATCTGTGAAGATTGTCAGTCCTCAGTATCTGTGACAGATGGAGGACTATCTTCATTAGGTACCAAGCAGATCTCCATCTGTGAAGAGTGTCAGTCCTCAGTATCTGTGACAGATGGAGGACTATCTTCATTAGGTACCAAGCAGATCTCCATCTGTGAAGAGTGTCAATCCTCAGTATCTGTGAATGATGTAGGACTATCTTCATTCGTTACCAATCAGATCACCATCTGTGAAGAGTGTCTGTAGTCCTCAGTATCTGTGACAGATGTAGGACTATCTTCATTCGTAACCAAGCAGATCTCCATCTGTGAAGAGTGTCAGTCCTCAGTATCTGTGACAGATGTAGGACTATCTTCATTAGTTACCAAGCAGATCTCCATCTGTGAAGAGTGTCAGTCCTCAGTATCTGTGACAGATGTAGGACTATCTTCATTAGTAACCAAGCAGATCTCCATCTGTGAAGAGTGTCAGTCCTCAGTATCTGTGACAGATGTAGGACTATCTTCATTAGGTACCAAACAGATCTCCATCTGTGAAGAGTATCAGTCCTATGTATCTGTGACAGATGTAGGACTATCTTCATTAGGTACCAAGCAGATCTCCATCTGTGAAGACAGTCTGTATCAGTATCTGTGACATATGTAGGACTATCTTCATCAGTTACCAAGCAGATATCTGTCTGTGAAGAGTGAAGAGTGTTTGTAATCCTCAGTATCTGTGATGGATGTAGGACTATCTACATTAGGTACCAAGCAGATCTCCCGTCTGTGAAGAGTGTCTGTCCTCAGTATCTGTGAGAGATGAAGGACTGTCTTCATTAGTAACCAAGAAGATATCCATCTGTGAAGAGTGTCTGTAATCCTCAGTATCTGTGACAGATGTAGGACTATCTTCATTCGTAACCAAGCAGATCTCCATCTGTGAAGATTGTTTGTAATCCTCAGTATCTGTGACAGATGTATGACTATCTTCATTAGGTAACCAAGCAGATCTCAACCCGTGAAGAGTGTTTGTAATCCTTAGTATCAGTGACAGATGTAGGACTATCTTCATTAGTAACCAAGCAGATCTCCATCTGTGAAGAGCGTTTGTAATCCTAAGTATTTGTGACGGATGTAGGACTATCTTCATCAGGTACCAAGCAGATCTGCATCTGTGAATGGTGTCTGTAATCCTCAGTGTCTGTGACAGATGTAGGACTATCTTCATTCGTTACTAAGTAGATCTCCATCTGTGAATAGTGTCTGTAATCCTCAGTATCTGTGACAGATGTAGGACTATCTTCATTCGTTACTAAGTAGATCTCCATCTGTGAATAGTGTCTGTAATCCTCAGTATCTGTGACAGATGTAGAACCATCTTCATTTGTAACCCAACAGATCTCCATCTGTGAAGAGTGTCAGTCCTCAGTATCTGTGACAGATGTAGGACTATCTTCATTAGTAACCCAGCAGATGTCCATCTTTGAAGACTGTTTGTAATCGTTAGTATCTGTGACAGATGTAGGACTATCTTCATTCGTTACCAAGCAGATCTCCATCTCTGAAAAGTGTTTGTAATTGTTAGTATCTGTGACAGATGTAGGACTATCTTCATTAGTAACCAAGCAGATCTCCATCTGTGAAGAGTGTTTGTAATCCTCAGTATCTGTGACAGATGTAGGACTATCTTCATAAGGTACCAAGCAGATCTCCATCTGTGAAGAGTGTCTGTAGTCCTCAGTATCTGTGACAGATGTAAGACTATCTTCAATAGGTACCAAGCAGATCTCCATATGTGAATAGTGTTAGTCATCCTCAGTATCTGTGACTGATGTAGGACTATCTTCATAAGGTACCAAGCAGATCTCCGTCTGTTAAGAGTGAAGAGTTTCTGTCATCCTCAGTATCTGTGACAGATGTAGGTCTATCTTCAAAAGGTACAAAGAAGATCTCCGTCTGTGAAGATTATCTGTCCTCAGTATCTGTGACAAATGTAAGACTATCTTCATTAGTTACCAAGCAGATCTCCGTCTGTGAAGAGTGTCTGTCCTCAGTTTCTGTGACAGATCTCAGACTATCTTCATTAGTTACCAAGCAGATCTCCGTCTGTGATGAGTGAAGAGTGTCTGTCATGCCAGTATCTGTGACAGATGTAGGACTATCTTCATAAGGTACCAAGCAGATCCCCATCTGTGAAGAGAGTCTGTCCTCCTCAGTATCTGTGACTGATGTAGGACTATCTTCATTAGGTACCAAGAAGATCTCCATCTGTCAAGAGTGTCTGTCCTCCTCAGTATCTGTGACTGATGTAGGACTATCTTCATTAGGTACCAAGCAGATCTCTGTCTGTGAAGAGTGTCTGTCATCCTCAGTATCTGTGACAGATGTAGGAATATCTTCATAAGGTACCAAGCAGATCTCCATCTCTGAAGAGTGTCTGTCATCCTCAGTATCTGTGACTGATGTAGGACTATCTTCATTAGGTACCAAGCAGATCTCTGTCTGTGAAGAGTGTCTGTCCTCAGTATCTGTGACAGACGTAGGATTTTCTTCATTTGGTACACTATAAAGGGGTTGCTTTAAATTTTACAGTATTATTATTCTGGCAACAAGATGCACGTCTAATGAGGAGGACTTCCTCATTAGAAGTGCATTCAAACTCATTAACCAGGGTCACTTTCCTGGATTTCATGGATTTTGATATCCTGGGCATAATGTTACAAAGTACTTGCCACATGTTTTGTGCGATGATCCTCACACTCGGGGAAAAGCTTTTTCACACTCCTCCAAGCTAGACAGCTAGTTGTTCACCTTCTCTGTAACCTCATCAACTATGAGCTCTGTCAGTATCTGTGTGCTCGAGCTCTGGATGTCACCCTTAACACACATCTTCTCAGCCAAGGTCTCTGCTATGAGGCTGCCCATGTCTCCAAGACACTTAGACACCTGGTCCTTTTGTCACAAACATAATGCTCGCACCATCATTCTCACACTGCAAGAGCTCAAAGATGTGTGTTGCTGCAACATCGATTAATTCCAAACACATCTCCGTCAGTTTGGGTTTTGTTCTCGGGTCCAGTGATCCAGCCTCTAGATTAAGCCACTGCATGGATGTCAGGCGGACGCCTGAGTAGGTCCTTGTTGACCAAAATGTTGGTCTGTGTACTTGCCTCTGTGTTGTTCATTGTTCTTGCTCTGATGTTGAATTAAGTCTGCACAATCCTGATCTTACTTATATAGACATATCAGAGTCTATGTCCATATATGGACTGATGGAATCACCAAAGAGGAACGTCCTTTGATCCAGAGGTCCAATCAGCAGTAAGGGAAGATCAAAGGAACATGTTCTGCCTCCTCCCCCTCGTTGACATAGTAACTGTTAAAGAATGGTGCTGCATTAGTCTGCCTGTGTCAGGCCAACTGTAATAATCAGCCTTTGCATGTGAGACCCTGCACTCTGCAGTCAGCTGGCTACAGACCAAACACCCTCAGGCCCTCCTCCTCATCTCTGGGGACTTTAATCACACCTCTCCATTCTCCACTTTGCCCACTTTTACCCAGTAGGTCACCTGCCACACCAGAGACACTAAAATACTGGACTTACTGTATGCAAACACCAAGGATGCATACAAGTCATCACCCCTCCTTCCCCTGTGGAGATCAGACCACAACCTGGTTTATCTCCAGCCCGTGTACAAACCACTTTTCCACAGGCAGCCAGCTGTGACCCGCACAGTTAAGAGATGGTCTGAGGAGACTGAAAAGGCACTGACGGGAAGGTTTTGAGTCAACTGTGTGGAAGGAGTTCTGTGATCCTCACGGGGAGGACATGGACAACCTCACAGACTGTATAACGGATTACATTAACTTCTGTGTGGAGGACACTGTACTCACCAGGACTGTACGGTGCTTTTCCCATGTTCAGCATGGGAACAGAAAGAACTAATTCAATTTTGGACTACCTTCATTAGTAACCAAGCAGATATTCTTCAGTGAAGAGTGTATGTCCTCAGTATCTGTGACAGATGTAGGACTATCTTCATAAGGTACCAAGAAGATCTCCGTCTGTGAAGAGTGTCTGTCATCCCTAGTATCTGTGACTGATGTAGGACTACCTTCATTAGGTACCAAGCAGATCTCCGTCAGTAAAGAGTGTCTGTCATCCCTAGTATCTGTGACAGATGTAGGACTATCTTCATTAGGTACCAAGCAGATCTCCGTCAGTAAAGAGTCTCTGTCCTCAGTATCAGTGACAGATGCAGGACTATCTTCATTAGGTACCAAGCAGATCTTCATCTGTCAAGAGTGTTTGTCCTCAGTATCTGTGACAGGTATAGGACTATCTTCATTAGTTACCAAGCAGATCTCCATCTGTGAAGAGTGTCTGTACTCAGTATCTGTGACATATGTCGGACTATCTTCATCAGTTACCAAGCAGATCTCCGTCTGTGAAGAGTGAAGAGTGTCTGTCATCCTCAGTATCTGTGACAGATGTAGGACTATCTTCATTAGATACCAAGCAGATCTCTGTCTGTGAAGAGTGTTTGTAATCCTAAGTATCTGTGATAGATGTAGGACTATCTTCATTAGGTACCAAGCAGATCTCCATCTGTGAAGAGTGTCAGTCCTCAGTATCTGTGACATATGTAGGACTATATTCATTAGGTACCAAGCAGATCTCCGTCTGTGAAGAGTGTCTGTCCTCAGTATCTGTGACAGACGTAGGACTTTCTTCATTTGGTACACTATAAGGGGTTGCTTTAAATTTTACAGTATTATTCTTCTGGCAACAAGATGCACGTCTAATGAGGAGGACTTCCTCATTAGAAGTGCATTCAAACTCATTAACCAGGGTCACTTTCCTGGATTTCATGGACTTTGGTATCCTGGCATAATGTTACAAAGTACTTGCCACATGTTTTGTGCGATGATCCTCACACTCCGGGGAAAAGCTTTCTCACACTCCTCCAAGCTAGAGAGCTAGTTGTTCACCTTCTCTGTAACCTCATCAACTATGAGCTCTGTCAGTATCTGTGTGCTCGAGCTCTGGATGTCACCCTTAACACACATCTTCTCAGCCAAGGTCTGTGCTATGAGGCTGCCATGTCTCCAAGACACTTAGACACCTGGTCCTTTGGCACAAACATAATGCTCGCACCATCATTCTCACACTGCAAGAGCTCAAAGATGTGTGTTGCTGCAACATCGATTAATTCCAAACACATCTCCGTCAGTTTGGGTTTTGTTCTCGGGTCCAGTGATCCAGCCTCTAGATTAAGCCACTGCATGGATGTAAGGCAGACGCCTGAGTAGGTCCTTGTTGACCAAAATGTTGGTCTGTGTACTTGCCTCTGTGTTGTTCATTGTTCTTGCTCTGAGGTTGAATTAAGTCTGCACAATCCTGATCTTACTTATATAGACATATCAGAGTCTATGTCCATATATGGACTGATGGAATCACCAAAGCAGCACCAGAGGAAGGTCCTTTGATCCAGAGGTCCAATCAGCAGCAAGGGAAGATCAAAGGAACATGTTCTGCCTCCTCCCCCTCGTTGCCATAGTAACTGTTAAAGAATGGTGCGGCATTAGTCTGCCTGTGTCAGGCCAACTGTAATAATCAGCCTTTGCATGTGAGACCCTGCACTCTGCAGTCAGCTGGCTACAGACCAAACACCCTCAGGCCCTCCTCCTCATCTCTGGGGACTTTAATCACACCTCTCCATCCTCCACTTTGCCCACTTTCACCCAGTATGTCACCTGCCACACCAGAGACAATAAAATACTGGACTTCCTGTATGCAAACACCAAGGATGCATACAAGTCATCACCCCTCCCTCCCCGTGGAGATCAGACCACAACCTGGTTTATCTCCAGCCCGTGTACAAACCACTTTTCCACAGGCAGCCAGCTGTGACCCGCGCAGTTAAGAGATGGTCTGAGGAGATTGAAGAGGCTCTGAGGGACTGTTTTGAGTCAACTGTGTGGAAGGAGTTGTGTGATCCTCACGGGGAGGACATCAACAACCTCATGGGCTGTATAACGGATTACATTAACTTCTGTGTGGAGGACACTGTACTCACCAGGACTGTACGGTGCTTTTCCCATGTTCAGCATGGGAAAAGAAAGAACAAATTCAAGTTTGGACTAGCTTCATTAGTTACCAAGCAGATCTTCTTCAGTGAAGAGTGTATGTCCTCAGTATCTGTGACAGATGTAGGACTATCTTCATTAGGTACCAAGCAGATCTCCATCTGTGAAGAGTGTCTGTCCTTAGTATCTGTGACAGGTGTAGGACTATCTTCATTAGTTACCAAGCAGATCTCCATCTGTGAAGAGTGAAGAGTGTCTGTCATCCTCATTATCTGTGACCGATGTAGGACTATCTTCATGAGGTACCAAGCAGATCTCCATCTGTGAAGAGTGTCTGCACTCAGTATCTGTGACAGATGTAGGACTATCTTCATTTGGTACACTATAAAGGGGTTGCTTTAAATTTTACAGTATTATTATTCTGGCAACAAGATGCACGTCTAATGAGGAGGACTTCTTCATTAGAAGTGCATTCAAACTCATTAACCAGGGTCACTTTCCTGGATTTCATGGACTTTGGTATCCTGGGCATAATGTTACAAAGTACTTGCAACATGTTTTGTGCGATGATCCTCACACTCCGGGGAAAAGCTTTCTCACACTCCTCCAAGCTAGAGAGCTAGTTGTTCACCTTCTCTGTAACCTCATCAACTATGAGCTCTGTCAGTATCTGTGTGCTCGAGCTCTGGATGTCACCCTTAACACACATCTTCTCAGCCAAGGTCTGTGCTATGAGGCTGCCATGTCTCCAAGACACTTAGACACCTGGTCCTTTGGCACAAACATAATGCTCGCACCATCACTCTCACACTGCAAGAGCTCAAAGATGTGTGTTGCTGCAACATCGATTAATTCCAAACACATCTCCGTCAGTTTGGGTTTTGTTCTCGGGTCCAGTGATCCAGCCTCTAGATTAAGCCACTGCATGGATGTAAGGCAGACGCCTGAGTAGGTCCTTGTTGACCAAAATGTTGGTCTGTGTACTTGCCTCTGTGTTGTTCATTGTTCTTGCTCTGATGTCGAATTAAGTCTGCACAATCCTGATCTTACTTATATAAACATATCAGAGTCTATGTCCATATATGGACTGATGGAATCACCAAAGCAGCACCAGAGGAACGTCCTTTGATCCAGAGGTCCAATCAGCAGCAAGGGAAGATCAAAGGAACATGTTCTGCCTCCTCCACCTCGTTGCCATAGTAACTGTTAAAGAATGGTGCTGCATTAGTCTGCCTGTGTCAGGCCAACTGTAATAATCAGCCTTTGCATGTGAGACCCTGCACTCTGCAGTCAGCTGGCTACAGACCAAACACCCTCAGTGTTAAGTAGGAGTAGATTTAGGACCCAAAAACAGAACCAGAGGGCTTCCTTCAAGATGTTTAATCTGTAGCACAGCAAAGGTAGACAGGTGAGAGGTATTGCAGAGGGCAGGAGACTGAGAGCATGGCAGGGTGAGGCGACCAGAGTGGAGATCCAAAAATATGAATCCTGTGACAAGGAGAGCAACAATTAGTCTCAAAAATCACAAAAAGGTTCAAGATTCTCTTAGAGACAGATAACTATACCGCCGAGCTGACTGAACAATCAGGTGAAGACTGGAGTGAAGAGCCAGGTATATATACTGCAGGAGCTTGATGAGTGGATCAGCCTCAGGTGTGCAGCAGGAGAGACTGGGAGCCTCACACACACACAGGGAAGGGGAAGCAGCTGAAGTGGGAGGAGTCAGAGGCACTGCTGACTTCATGACAGTACCCCCTCTTCAATGGGAACCTCCTGGCGACCCACCAGGCTTGTCTGGATGAGCCCTGTGAAACTCCCTGACCAGTCCAGCATCCAGAATGTAGGAGCGAGGAATCCAGCACCTCTCCTCAGGCCCATAGCCCTCCCAGTCCACCAAATATTGATATCCTCTTCCACGTCGGCGCACATCTAGAATGCGCTGTACAGTGTAGGCAGGGTAATCATCAATGATCCGGGGGGGTGGAGGGGGTCTGGAAGGTGGGCAAAGTGGGCTGGAAGACACTGGTTTTAGTTGTAAAACATGAAATACTGGGTGAATCCTCATAGCACTGGGTAATTTCAACTTGACGGCAGATGGATTGACAATCTTTTCAACAACAAAGGGGCCAATGAAACGGGGTGACAGTTTTCTGCATTCAGTTTTAAGTGGGATATTTCTTGAGGACAACCAAACTTTCTGATCTGGTCAGTAATTAGGTGAAGGGATCCTGCACGGCAATCAGCAATGAGCTGGTTCTGGGCAGAGGAGCGAAGGAGGGCCAAGCGAGTGTCCTTCCAGACCTTGCGGCAACGATGGAGGTGAACTTGAACTGAGGGAACAGCTGTCTCAACCTCCTGGAGTGGAAACAAGGGGGGTTGATATCCTAAAGAGGCCTCAAATGGTGACAAACCTGTGGCAGCACAAGTTAGGGAGTTATGAGCATATTCAACCCAGGATAGGTGGGAACTCCATGTAGCAGGGTTGTTGGCTGTCACACAACGCAGAGCTGCTTCCAGATCTTGGTTTGCCCTCTCTGTCTGGCCGTTACTCTGGGGATGAAAACCAGAGGACAGACTAATGGTTGCACCAAGAGCTTGACAGAATGCTTTCCATACCTGAGATGTAAATTGAGGACCTCGATCTGAGACAATATCTTTAGGTATGCCATGAAGACGGAAGACATGGAGCACTAGAAGATCAGCAGTTTCCTGGGCTGTTGGAAGTTTGGGGAGTGCCACAAAGTGAACAGCTTTAGAGAACCGGTCAATAATGGTTAGTATGACTGAGTTACCTTGGGACAGTGGAAGGCCAGTAACAAAATCCAGGGCAATATGAGACCAAGGGCGACTTGGAACAGGGAGAGGACATAGAAGACCAGCAGGAGGGCGATGGGATGATTTACTTTGAGCACACACTGAGCAGGCGGAGACAAAGGCACGTGTATCAGCATCCATAGTGGGCCACCAGAAATGTCTCTTGAGGAGGGACAGGGTGCGATTTATGCCAGGGTGACAGGCCAAAGGAGAACTATGCCCCCACTGGAGGACCTGTGAACGAGCAGAATCAGGGACAAAAAGGCAGTTTGATGGACCGTTACCTGGGTCAGGTTGTGTTTCTTGAGCTTTTCTCACCACAGACTCAATCTCCCAAGACACTGCTGCCACCACACAGGTCAAAGGCAGGATGGTTTCCACTTTAGAAGGGGACTCTTCTGAAACATGCTGGCGAGAGAGTGCATCTGGCTTGATGTTTCTGGACCCAGGTCTGTAAGTGAGGGTAAAGTTAAACCGACCAAAAAACAGTGCCCAACGTGCTTGGCGTGAGTTAAGACGTTTGGCTGTTTGAATGTAGGCAAGATTTTTATGATCAGTCCACACTACAAATGGCTGTTCGGCCCCCTCCAGCCAATGTCTCCACTCTTCCAATGCAAGTTTGACCGCAAGTAGTTCTCTGTTGCCGACATCATAGTTGCGTTCTGCAGGAGAAAGGCGCTGTGAGAAAAAGGCACAGGGATGGAGCTTTAGGTCAGATTCAGAACGCTGAGATAGGACAGCACCCACTCCTGTTTCAGAGGCATCCACCTCAACTATGAATTGGCGAGAGGGATCTGGTTGGACGAGGATAGGTGCTGATGTAAAAAGCTTCTTTAATTTATCAAAAGCCTGCCTTGCTTCATCAGTCCAGGAAAACCGAATAGCTGAAGAGGTAAGACGTGTGAGGGGCGCAGCAACTCTGCTGTAGTCCTTGATAAAACGTCTGTAAAAATTTGCAAAACCTAAGAACCTCTGTAGCTGTTTCCGAGTGGAGGGCTCAGGCCATTCTATGACAGCCCTAATCTTTTCTGGGTCAGACCTCACCTGCCCGCTCTCAATGATGTATCCTAGGAAGCTCGTAGAATTGGTGTGGAAATGACACTTCTCAGCCTTCACATAGAGTTTGTTCTCCAGCAGTCTTTGGAGAACCTGGCGGACATGGGAAACGTGGTCAGACATGTCTTTAGAGAAAATGAGTATATCATCCAGATACACAAACACAAAGCGATTGATGAAATCTCTGAGGACATCATTTACCAGAGCTTGAAACACAGCAGGTGCATTGGTTAATCCAAAAGGAAGGACAAGGTATTCAAAGTGTCCAAGAGGGGTGTTGAAAGCTGTCTTCCATTCGTCCCCCTCCCTGATTCTGACAAGGTGATATGCATTCCTCAGGTCTAGCTTTGTGAAGACAGTGGCACCATGGAGAAGCTCAAAAGCAGAGTTGAGAAGGGGCAGGGGATACTTGTTCTTAACAGTGATGTTATTTAATCCCCTGAAGTCAATACAGGGACACAGTGTTTGATCTTTCTTGGTAACAAAGAAAAATCCTGCACCAACGGGAGAGGAGGAGGGCCGAATTAGTCCTGCAGCCAGAGAATCTTTTATATATTTCTCCATAGCCTCCCTTTCTGGGCGAGAAAGATTGTACAGTTTGCTGGAAGGGAGAGGGGCCCCAGGGAGCAGATCTATTGCGCAATCATAGGGACGATGAGGAGGCAAGGAAAGGGCTAAATCTTTACTGAAAACTTCGCTCATGTCATGATATTCTGGAGGAATGGAGGACAAATCAGGGACTTCAGGACAAGGTTGTGTAATTTCAATCTTAGCAGGAGGTAGAGCCGACAGCAGACAGGTGGAATGGCAAAATGAACTCCAGCTGGAAATTCTCCCAGTATGCCAATCTATGTGGGGATTATGCGTCTTCAACCAAGGAAGGCCAAGAACTAAAGGAGTGTCAGGAGAATTGATAATGTGTAACTTCACCTCTTCTCTGTGATTGCCAGACAACAATAGAGATACAGGCATGGTGCAATGAGTTACTTGGGCCAGGAAACTACCATTTAGTGCACTAGCTGTAAGTGGGCGTTTTAATTTCTCCAAAGAAATTCCACACTGAAGAGCAACATTTTCATCCAAAAAACTCTCTTCTGCACCGGAGTCAATTAGTGCTTGGAGGGGCAATGAACACTGTTTGTGGCAAAGAGTTGCTTGAATTAGCATCCTAGACTGAGTTGGGGCTGAGGAAATGGTTTGGCTCACCAATAACCCCACACTTATTGATGAGCCAGGTCTTTTGGTCGAATGGGGCAGGAAGTGATAAAATGGCCAGATTTTCCACAGTAAAGGCACTCACCAGCATTCAGCCTGCGTTGTCTCTCAGTAGGTGACAAACGAGCACGACCTACTTGCATTGGTTCCTCATCAGTGGAAGGAGAAGATGTTTGAGCATAGGTGAAGGCATTTGTCCCAGACTTAGTGAGGTCCCCTGGAGAGGAGCAGGAGTTTAAAGACAGACGGGATCCAGAAGCCTTCTCTCTGCGCCGCTCACGTAGGCGGTTATCAAGCCTTATTGCTAGGGAGACAAGAGAGTTAAGGTCAGAAGGCTCATCATGAGAAGCCAATTCATCCTTGAGGCTTTTATTAAGGCCCTTAACAAACACTCCACGTAGGGCCTCATCATTCCATTTTGAATCTGCAGCCAATGTTCTGAACTCCACAGAGAAATCAGCCACACTTCTAGGTCCCTGGCGTAGATTTAGCAAACGTTTAGCTGCAGTTCCACAATGATCTGGGTGGTCAAAAACATTTTTCATCATAGCAAGGAATTCATCAAGGGAAAGGTTAACAACTGGTTGACTAGAATTAACTGCCTCTGCCCAAGCCAAAGCTCTTCCTCTTAGTAACCCCACGATATAATGTACCTTTGATTGGTCAGAAGGGAAAGTGTGAGGCCGCTGGTTAAACACCAAGGAGCACTGGAGAAGGAAACCTCTGCATTTATCAAGATCACCTGCGAATGGTTCTGGATCCGTAACATATGACTCTCTGGACTGAGAAGGTGGCGCTGAAGGTGTAGGAGGGGCAGACTGGCTGGGTTGGGCAGCTGGAACTGTTTGGGCCAAATGGGAGGTCAACATGGCAACTTGATTAGTTAATTGTGCAATTTGATTTACCAGTGCTTGATTGTTGTCAGAGAGAGTGCGGAGAGCCTGTTCATGTTGTCCAAGAAGTTTTCCTTGGTTGACAATGGCCATCTGTAGAGATCCGGAATCTTTCTCTGGGTCTGTAGGATCCATTTTCTTCTGACCTGATTGTTCTGTTAAGTAGGAGTAGATTTAGGACCCAAAAACAGAACCAGAGGGCTTCCTTCAAAATGTTTAATCTGTAGCACAGCAAAGGTAGACAGGTGAGAGGTATTGCAGAGGGCAGGAGACTGAGAGCATGGCAGGGTGAGGCGACCAGAGTGGAGATCCAAAAATATGAATCCTGTGACAAGGAGAGCAACAATTAGTCTCAAAAATCACAAAAAGGTTCAAGATTCTCTTAGAGACAGATAACTATACCGCCGAGCTGACTGAACAATCAGGTGAAGACTGGAGTGAAGAGCCAGGTATATATACTGCAGGAGCTTGATGAGTGGATCAGCCTCAGGTGTGCAGCAGGAGAGACTGGGAGCCACACACACACACAGGGAAGGGGAAGCAGCTGAAGTGGGAGGAGTCAGAGGCACTGCTGACTTCATGACACTCAGGCCCTCCTCCTCATCTCTGTGGACTTAAATCACACCTCTCCATCCTCCACTTTGCCCCCTTTCACCCAGTATGTCACCTGCCACACCAGAGACAATAAAATACTGGACTTACTGTATGCAAACACCAAGGATGCATACAAGTCATCACCCCTCCCTCCCCTGTGGAGATCAGACCACAACCTGGTTTATCTCCAGCCCGTTGTTGTGAGATGATCCTTGGTAAACTCAAGACACAGTTCTCCCAGGAAATGCCACCTTGGGTCTGGGGTCAACACGATCTCAGCCTTCACCCGCACTGTTTACAACATTCACAATCAAAAACCCATTTGGTGCCGGGCACAGGATGGACACGTCAAACATAGGGCTTAATACAAGACATTCACCAGAAGGATCTGCGATTCACAATCGTAAAGAGGCCCATAAAAGACTATTCCCTTTTGTCTGAAAGCGGGGGAGAAGGACACTCACAGGATGGAGGACAAGACCCCCCTCTGCTTAATGACTTTAACCAAACCGGCCAGAGGTGACCTATTAACCCCTTTATCAGCCTGGGACATTTGCCTTCTTAAAGACATTCCTTCAGCCAGCTCTCTACAAGCATCCCCAAACTCCTCTAAAACCTTGTATACATGTCTGAACAATATGATAACCTGATGTGTTGTGAAATGTATGCTATCTGAGTCCAATCCCGGTGATTCTAGGCCCAAGATAAACTAAACTGGAATTCCTTTATTCAAACCTAAACTCCATCTTCCCACAGCAGGAAAACTACAATGGACCAACAGTGCCACCCTGTGGAAGCACTGGCAACAAACATTCGCAAAAGTAACTGAAGTTACTTAAATGTAATGAACTGTTTTGACAATGCTTGTGTAAAGTTTGTATGTTAGAAGCTTCCCGACAAAATAATCAGTATCAGGGAAGTCTAGGCAATATAGCTTGAATAATCTAGTTATTAGTAGTGTTGTTACATTAGTATACATATATAAATATATAACCTTTGAATCTTCCTTTTATTTTGATAGTAAGTGTTTGGTATCAAAATATTCAGGATGTGATTATCTTATTGTTGGTGTCGGTTATATTGAGTGATTCCCAAAGTATAACTCCCTATTAGTAAAAACTTAAGCTTATCAAGTTGTGAAAGCTTAGACAGATATCCGTCCCACTAGGACAAAAATCCACACCCACTTTTGGGGTTTAAAAAGCTAAGCGCGGAGCCTAGAGCTACTTCTACGTCTTCTTCTTCTCTGCACTTTAAAACTTCCGCTCTTCTTCTTCCTTCCGTTTCCCGACGCTTGATTCCCGATCTTCCTCTCCATCCCTGTGACGTCACTTTGTTCCGCGTCTTCGCCTGTCCGCTGACAAGATTTTTCCGCTGACAAGACTTTTTCACTATTTTGCAAAGTCAGACATTTTTGCCGTTTTCTAGCCTTGATTCAATTTTTCTTAAAGTGTTCCCTTCCCTTTTAATGAACACTCTGCCACCATCACTTTATTTAATTTAAGAAGTAATTTCGTGTGGCCAGCGAACATTTCTTTTGAATTAATAAAAGTAAACTTCTGAACGAGACGAGACTTCTGCCGATGCCGTGTACTCAGCTGAATAGACGAGAGCACCAAGACTCCAACTCCATCTGCATTCCAGCGCAATCCTTGCCCCGAGATCCTCAGGAGCACCAGACGGGTCCAGACTGCCTTCACCCCAGCAGGCCGCTGTATCCATCCACACCTGGTGACTTCGGACTCGCGACAGACCAGCGCTACTCAAAGTAAGACCTCTCCTGAATGTTCAGCCAGACGGGTTGGTGTAATTAGTCTCGCTCGCTCAATCAGATAAAACCCCTTTTTCCTCTTCAAACGCTTACGAAATAGTCCATCAAATTCCTACCTCAATTCATCACTCAATATAACCAGGTCGAATACAGTTATACGTTATTCTAATCCTCACCAAAGAAGTGTTATTTTCTCACCTAAGTTTCATATCATGCAAATGTACTTTTAATGCCCTTTTCTCCCTCGGGAGTGTATTGTTCTGTTTATTATTTCATTTCATTTCAAATAAAATCTTCATAGATTTAAAGTACTGTTTTGGGAGTGTGTTTTGAAAGTCAGACATCCCTGTAAAGAAAGCTCTTCCCTTCAGATTTAAGGTCAATGAGAATAGAGTGTGAATTACTCACTCCAGTACACTAAAATTAAACTTAACCTAATCAATAAATTAATCAAGGAGTAAAATTTTGCCTATTTTGTATAAATAGGATGGTGCCTGCTCGAGTGTTTATTGAATAAATCAATATTTAATTTCTGGTAGAGGAGACTGAAGAGGCTCTGAGGGACTGTTTTGAGTCAACTGTGTGGAAGTAGTTCTCTGATCCTCACGGGAAGGACATCGACAACCTCACAGACTGTATAACGGATTACATTAACTTCTGTGTGGAGGACACTGTACTCACCAGGACTGTACGGTGCTTTTCCCATGTTCAGCATGGGAAAAGAAAGAACTAATTTAATTTTGGACTACCTTCATTAGTTACCAAGCAGATATTCTTCAGTGAAGAGTGTGTGTCCTCAGTATCTGTGACAGATGTAGGACTATCTTCATTAGTTACCAAGCAATTCTCCGTCAGTGAAGAGTGTCAGTCATCCTTAGTATCTGTGACAGATATAGGACTATCGTGATTGGGTACCAAGCAGATCTCCGTCTGTGAAGAGTGTCTGTCGTCCTCAGTATCTGTGACAGATGCAGGACTATCTTCAGTAGGTACCAAGCAGATCTCCATCTGTGAATAGTGTCTGTCCTCATTATCTGTGACAGATATAGAGTCCGACATCTGTCCTAATCAGATACTGAGGATCAGACAGTATCTTGTCATTTGGTACCAAGCAGATCTCCGTCTGTGAAGTTTGTCTGTCCTTAGTATCTGTGACAGACGTAGGACTATCTTCATTAGGTACGAAGCAGAACTCCGTCTGTGAAGAGTGTCTGTCACCCTCAGTATCTGTGACAGATGTAGGACTATCTTCATTAGTTACCAAGCAGATCTCCATCTGTGAATAGTGTCTGTCCTCATTATCTGTGACAGATATAGAGTCCGACATCTGTCACAGATACTGAGGACAGACAGTATCTTGTCATTTGGTACCAAGCAGATCTCCGTCTGTGAAGTTTGTCTGTCCTTAGTATCTGTGACAGACGTAGGACTATCTTCATTAGGTACGAAGCAGATCTCCGTCTGTGAAGAGTGTCTGTCGTCCTCAGTATCTGTGACAGATGCAGGACTATCTTCAGTAGGTACCAAGCAGATCTCCATCTGTGAATAGTGTCTGTCCTCATTATCTGTGACAGATATAGAGTCCGACATCTGTCACAGATACTGAGGACAGACAGTATCTTGTCATTTGGTACCAAGCAGATCTCCGTCTGTGAAGTTTGTCTGTCCTTAGTATCTGTGACAGACGTAGGACTATCTTCATTAGGTACGAAGCAGATCTCCGTCTGTGAAGAGTGTCTGTCACCCTCAGTATCTGTGACAGATGTAGGACTATCTTCATTAGTTACCAAGCAGATCTCCATCTGTGAAGAGTGTCTATCATCCTCAGTATCTGTGTCTGATGTAGGACTATCTTCATTACGTACCAAGCAGATCTCCATCTGTGAAGAGTGTCTGTCATCCTCAGTATCTGTGTCTGATGTAGGACTATCTTCATTACGTACCAAGCAGATCTCCATATGTGAAGAGTGTCTGTCATCCTCAGTATCTGTGACAGATGTAAGACTATCTTCATTAGGTACCAAGCAGATCTCAAAATGTGAAGAGTGAAGAGTGTCTGTCATCCTCAGTATCTGTGACAGATGTAGGACTATCTTCATTAGGTACCAAGCAGATCTCCATCTGTGAAGAGTGTATGTCCTCAGTATCTGTGACAAATGTAGGACTATCTTCATTAGGTACCAAGCAGATCTCCGTCTGTGAAGAGTGTCTGTCCTCAGTATCTGTGACAGATGTAGGACTTTCTTCATTTGGTAAACTATAAAGGGGTTGCTTTAAATTTTACAGTATTATACTGGCAACAAGATGCACGTGTAATGAGGAGGACTTCCTCATTAGAAGTGCATTCAAACTCATTAACCAGGGTCACTTTCCTGGATTTCATGGACTTTGGTATCCTGGGCATAATGTTACAAAGTACTTGCCACATGTTTTGTGCGATGATCCTCACACTCCGGGGAAAAGCTTTCTCACATTCCTCCAAGCTAGAGAGCTAGTTGTTCACCTTCTCTGTAACCTCATCAACTATGAGCTCTGTCAGTATCTGTGTGCTCGAGCTTTGGATGTCACCCTTAACACCCATCTTCTCAGCCAATGTCTGTGCTATGATGCTGCTCATGTCTCCAAGACACTTAGACACCTGGTACTTTGGCACAAACATAATGCTCGCACCATCACTCTCACACTGCAAGAGCTCAAAGATGTGTGTTGCTGCAACATCGATTAATTCCAAACACATCTCCGTCAGTTTGGGTGTTGTTCTCGGGTCCAGTGATCCAGCTTCTAGATTAAGCCACTGCATGGATGTCAGGCGGACGCCTGAGTAGGTCCTTGTTGACCAAAATGTTGGTCTGTGTACTTGCCTCTGTGTTGTTCATTGTTCTTGCTCTGATTTTGAATTAAGTCTGCACAATCCTGATCTTACTTATATAGACATATCAGAGTCTATGTCCATATATGGACTGATGGAATCACCAAAGCAGCACCAGAGGAACGTCCTTTGATCCAGAGGTCCAATCAGCAGCAAGGGAAGATCAAAGGAACATGTTCTGCCTCCTCCCCCTCGTTGCCATAGTAACTGTTAAAGAATGGTGCTGCATTAGTCTGCCTGTGTCAGGCCAACTGTAATAATCAGCCTTTGCATGTGAGACCCTGCACTCTGAGGCCAGCTGGCTACAGACCAAACACCCTCAGGCCCTCCTCCTCATCTCTGGGGACTTTAATCACACCTCTCCATCCTCCACTTTGCCCACTTTCACCCAGTATGTCACCTGCCACACCAGAGACAATAAAATACTGGACTTACTGTATGCAAACACCAAGGATGCATACAAGTCATCACCCCTCCCTCCCCTGTGGAGATCAGACCACAACCTGGTTTATCTCCAGCCCGTGTACAAACCACTTTTCCACAGGCAGCCAGCTGTGACCCGCACAGTTAAGAGATGGTCTGAGGAGACTGAAGAGGCTCTGAGGGACTGTTTTGAGTCAACTGTGTGGAAGGAGTTCTGTGATCCTCACGGGAAGGACATCGACAACCTCACAGACTGTATAACGGATTACAAAAACTTCTGTGTGGAGGACACTGTACTCACCAGGACTGTACGGTGCTTTTCCCATGTTCAGCATGGGAAA
Organism: Scarus forsteni; assembly: GCA_036419115.1. NCBI lineage: Eukaryota > Metazoa > Chordata > Actinopteri > Labriformes > Labridae > Scarus > Scarus forsteni. The sequence goes on along the minus strand of JAZDUH010000210.1, from coordinate 132,767 downwards.
ACAAAGAACTAATTCATTTTTGGACTACCTTCATTAGTTACCAAGCAGATATTCTTCAGTGAAGAGTGTGTGTCCTCAGTATCTGTGACAGATGTAGGACTATCTTCATTAGGTACAAAGCAGATCTCCATCTGTGAAGACTGTCTGTCATCCTCAGTATCTGTGACAGATGTAGGTCTATCTTCAGTAGGTACCAAGCAGACCTCCGTCTATAAAGAGTGTCAGTCATCCTCAGCATCTGTGACAGATGTAGGACTAACTTTGTTAGGTACCAAGCAGACCTCCGTCTGTGAAGAGTGTCTGTCCTCAGTATCATAACAAAGTAAGTCCGATGACTAACTTTGTTAGGTACCAAGCAGATCTCCGTCTGTGAAGAGTGTCTGTCCTCAGTATCTGTGACAGATATAGGACTATCTTCATTAGATACCAAGCAGATCTCCATCTGTGAAGAGTATCTGTCATCCTCAGTATCTGTGAAAGATGTAGGACTATCTTCATTAGGTACCAAGCAGATCTCCTTCTGTGAAGAGTGTCTGTCATCCTCAGTATCTGTGACAGATGTAGGACTAACTTTGTTAGGTACCAAGCAGACCTCTATCTGTGAAAAGTGTCTGTCATCCTCAGTATCTGTGACAGATGTAGGACTATCTTCATTAGGTACGAAGCAGATCTCCCGTCTGTGAAGACTGTCTGTCCTCAGTATCTGTGACAGATGTAGGACTGTCTTCATAAGTTACCAAGCAGATCTCCGTCTGTGAAGAGTGACGAATGTCTGTCAACCTCAGTATCTGTGACAGATGTAGGACTATCTTCATTAGGTACCAAGCAGATCTCCATCTGGGAAGAGTGTCTGTCATCCTCAGTATCTCTCTGACAGATGCAGGACTATCCTCAGTAGGTACCAAGCAGATCTCTGTCTGTGAAGAGTGTCTGTCCTCAGTATCTGTGACAGGCGTAGGCTTTTCTTCATTTGGTACACTATAAAGGGGTTGCTTTATATTTTAGAGTATTATTATTCTGGCAACAAGATGCACGTCTAATGAGGAGAACTTCCTCATTAGAAGTGCATTCAAACTCATTAACCAAGGTCACTTTCCTGGATTTCATAGTTTTTGGTATCCTGGGCATAATGTTACAAAGTACTTGCCACATGTTTTGTGCGATGATCCTCACACTCCGGGGAAAAGCTTTCTCACACTCCTCCAAGCTAGAGAGCTAGTTGTTCACCTTCTCTGTAACCTCATCAACTATGAGCGCTGTCAGTATCTGTGTGCTCGAGCTTTGGATGTCACCCTTAACACCCATCTTCTCAGCCAATGTCTGTGCTATGATGCTGCTCATGTCTCCAAGACACTTAGACACCTGGTCCTTTGGCACAAACATAATGCTCGCACCATCACTCTCACACTGCAAGAGCTCAAAGATGTGTGTTGCTGCAAGATCGATTAATCCAAACACATCTCCGTCAGTTTGGGTTTTGTTCTCGGGTCCAGTGATCCAGCCTCTAGATTAAACCACTGCATGGATGTCAGGCGGACGCCTGAGTAGGTCCTTGTTGACCAAAATGTTGGTCTGTGTACTTGCCTCTGTGTTGTTCATTGTTCTTGCTCTGATGTTGAATTAAGTCTGCACAATCCTGATCCTACTTATATAGACATATCAGAGTCTATGTCCATATATGGACTGATGGAATCACCAAAGCAGCACCAGAGGAACGTCCTTTGATCCAGAGGTCCAATCAGCAGCAAGGGAAGATCTAAGGAACATGTTCTGCCTCCTCCCCCTCGTTGCCATAGTAACTGTTAAAGAATGGTGCTGCATTAGTCTGCCTGTGTCAGGCCAACTGTAATAATCAGCCTTTGCATGTGAGACCCTGCACTCTGCAGTCAGCTGGCTACAGACCAAACACCCTCAGGCCCTCCTCCTCATCTCTGGGGACTTTAATCACGCCTCTCCATCCTCCACTTTGCCCACTTTCACCCAGTATGTCACCTGCCACACCAGAGACAATAAAATACTGGACTTACTGTATGCAAACACCAAGGATGCATACAAGTCATCACCCCTCCCCCCCCTGTGGAGATCAGACCACAACCTGGTTTTTCTCCAGCCCGTGTACAAACTACTTTTCCACAGGCAGCCAGCTGTGACCCGCACAGTTAAGAGATGGTCTGAGGAGACTGAAGAGGCTCTGAGGGACTGTTTTGAGTCAATTGTGTGGAAGGAGTTCTGTGATCCTCACGGGGAGGACATCGACAACCTCACAGACTGTATAACGGATTACATTAACTTCTGTGTGGAGGACACTGTACTCACCAGGACTGTACGGTGCTTTTCCCATGTTCAGCATGGGAAAAGAAAGAACTAATTTAATTTTGGACTACCTTCATTAGTTACCAAGCAGATATTCTTCTGTGAAGAGTGTGTGTCCTCAGTATCTGTGACAGATGTAGGACTATCTTCATAAGGTACCAAGCAATTCTCCGTCAGTGAAGAGTGTCAGTCATCCTCAGTATCTGTGACAGATATAGGACTATCGTGATTGGGTACCAAGCAGATCTCCGTCTGTGAAGAGTGTCTGTCGTCCTCAGTATCTGTGACAGATGCAGGACTATCTTCAGTAGGTACCAAGCAGATCTCCATCTGTGAATAGTGTCTGTCCTCATTATCTGTGACAGATATAGAGTCCGACATCTGTCACAGATACTGAGGACAGACAGTATCTTGTCATTTGGTACCAAGCAGATCTCCGTCTGTGAAGTTTGTCTGTCCTTAGTATCTGTGACAGACGTAGGACTATCTTCATTAGGTACCAAGCAGATCTCCGTCTGTGAAGAGTGTCTGTCACCCTCAGTATCTGTGACAGATGTAGGACTATCTTCATTAGTTACCAAGCAGATCTCCATCTGTGAAGAGTGTCTGTCCTCAGTATCTGTGACAGATGTAGGACTATCTTCAGTAGTTACCAAGCAGATCTCCGTCTGTGAAGAGTGTCTGTCACCCTCAGTATCTGTGACAGATGTAGGACTATCCTCATTAGTTACCAAGCAGATCTCCATCTGTGAAGAGTGTCTGTCATCCTCAGTATCTGTGTCTGATGTAGGACTATCTTCATTACGTACCAAGCAGATCTCCATATGTGAAGAGTGTCTGTCATCCTCAGTATCTGTGACAGATGTAGGACTATCTTCATTAGGTACCAAGCAGATCTCCGTCTGTGAAGAGTGTCTGTCATCCTCAGTATCTGTGTCTGATGTAGGACTATCTTCATTAGGTACCAAGCAGATCTCCGTCTGTGAAGAGTGTCTGTCCTCAGTATCTGTGACAGATGTAGGACTATCTTCAGTAGTTACCAAGCAGATCTCCATCTGTGAAGAGTGTATGTCCTCAGTATCTGTGACAAATGTAGGACTATCTTCATTAGGTACCAAGCAGATCTCCGTCTGTGAAGAGTGTCTGTCCTCAGTATCTGTGACAGATGTAGGACTTTCTTCATTTGGTAAACTATAAAGGGGTTGCTTTAAATTTTACAGTATTATACTGGCAACAAGATGCACGTGTAATGAGGAGGACTTCCTCATTAGAAGTGCATTCAAACTCATTAACCAGGGTCACTTTCCTGGATTTCATGGACTTTGGTATCCTGGGCATAATGTTACAAAGTACTTGCCACATGTTTTGTGCTATGATCTTCACACTCCGGGGAAAAGCTTTCTCACATTCCTCCAAGCTAGAGAGCTAGTTGTTCACCTTCTCTGTAACCTCATCAACTATGAGCTCTGTCAGTATCTGTGTGCTCGAGCTTTGGATGTCACCCTTAACATCCATCTTCTCAGCCAATGTCTGTGCTATGATGCTGCTCATGTCTCCAAGACACTTAGACACCTGGTCCTTTGGTAAAAACATAATGCTCGCACCATCACTCTCACACTGCAAGAGCTCAAAGATGTGTGTTGCTGCAACATCAATTAATTCCAAACACATCTCCGTCAGTTTGGGTTTTGTTCTCGGGTCCAGTGATCCAGCTTCTAGATTAAGCCACTGCATGGATGTCAGGCGGACGCCTGAGTAGGTCCTTGTTGACCAAAATGTTGGTCTGTGTACTTGCCTCTGTGTTGTTCATTGTTCTTGCTCTGATGTCGAATTAAGTCTGCACAATCCTGATCTTACTTATATAGACATATCAGAGTCTATGTCCATATATGGACTGATGGAATCACCAAAGCAGCACCAGAGGAACGCCCTTGATCCAGAGGTCCAATCAGCAGCAAGGGAAGATCAAAGGAACATGTTCTGCCTCCTCCCCCTCGTTGCCATAGTAACTGTTAAAGAATGGTGCTGCATTAGTCTGCCTGTGTCAGGCCAACTGTAATAATCAGCCTTTGCATGTGAGACCCTGCACTCTGAGGCCAGCTGGCTACAGACCAAACACCCTCAGGCCCTCCTCCTCATCTCTGGGGACTTTAATCACACCTCTCCATCCTCCACTTTGCCCACTTTCACCCAGTATGTCACCTGCCACACCAGAGACAATAAAATACTGGACTTACTGTATGCAAACACCAAGGATGCATACAAGTCATCACCCCTCCCTCCCCTGTGGAGATCAGACCACAACCTGGTTTATCTCCAGCCCGTGTACAAACCACTTTTCCACAGGCAGCCAGCTGTGACCCGTGCAGTTAAGAGATGGTCTGAGGAGACTGAAGAGGCTCTGAGGGACTGTTTTGAGTCAACTGTGTGGAAGGACTTCTGTGATCCTCACGGGAAGGACATCGACAACCTCACAGACTGTATAACGGATTACAAAAACTTCTGTGTGGAGGACACTGTACTCACCAGGACTGTACAGTGCTTTTCCCATGTTCAGGACTGTACGGTGCTTTTCCCATGTTCAGCATGGGAAAAGAAAGAACTAATTCAATTTTGGACTACCTTCATTAGTTACCAAGCAGATATTCTTCAGTGAAGAGTGTGTGTCCTCAGTATCTGTGACAGATGTAGGACTATCTTCATTAGGTACCAAGCAGATCTCCGTCTGTGAAGAGTGTCTGTCACCCTCAGTATCTGTGACAGATGTAGGACTATCCTCATTAGTTACCAAGCAGATCTCCATCTGTGAAGAGTGTCTGTCATCCTCAGTATCTGTGACAGATGTAAGACTATCTTCATTAGGTACCAAGCAGATCTCAAAATGTGAAGAGTGAAGAGTGTCTGTCATCCTCAGTATCTGTGACAGATGCAAGACTATCTTCAGTAGGAACCAAGCAGATCTCCATCTTTGAAGAGTGTCTGTCATCCTCAGTATCTGTGTCTGATGTAGGACGATCTTCATTAGGTACCAAGCAGATCTCCATCTGTGAAGAGTGTATGTCCTCAGTATCTGTGACAAATGCAGGACTATCTTCATTAGGTACCAAGCAGATCTCCGTCTGTGAAAAGTGTCTGTCCTCAGTATCTGTGACAGATGTAGGACTTTCTTCATTTGGTAAACTATAAAGGGGTTGCTTTAATTTTACAGTATTATACTGGCAACAAGATGCACGTGTAATGAGGAGGACTTCCTCATTAGAAGTGCATTCAAACTCATTAACCAGGGTCACTTTCCTGGATGTCATGGACTTTGGTATCCTGGGCATAATGTTACAAAGTACTTGCCACATGTTTTGTGCGATGATCCTCACACTCCGGGGAAAAGCTTTCTCACACTCCTCCAAGCTAGAGAGCTAGTTGTTCACCTTCTCTGTAACCTCATCAACTATGAGCGCTGTCAGTATCTGTGTGCTCGAGCTCTGGATGTCACCCTTAACACCCATCTTCTCAGCCAATGTCTGTGCTATGATGCTGCTCATGTCTCCAAGACACTTAGACACCTGGTACTTTGGCACAAACATAATGCTCGCACCATCACTCTCACACTGCAAGAGCTCAAAGATGTGTGTTGCTGCAACATCGATTAATTCCAAACACATCTCTGTCAGTTTGGGTGTTGTTCTCGGGTCCAGTGATCCAGCTTCTAGATTAAGCCACTGCATGGATGTCAGGCGGACGCCTGAGTAGGTCCTTGTTGACCAAAATGTTGGTCTGTGTACTTGCCTCTGTGTTGTTCATTGTTCTTGCTCTGATGTCGAATTAAGTCTGCACAATCCTGATCTTACTTATATAGACATATCAGAGTCTATGTCCATATATGGACTGATGGAATCACCAAAGCAGCACCAGAGGAACGCCCTTGATCCAGAGGTCCAATCAGCAGCAAGGGAAGATCAAAGGAACATGTTCTGCCGCCTCCCCTTCGTTGCCATAGTAACTGTTAAAGAATGGTCCTGCATTACTCTGCCTGTGTGAGGCCAACTGTAGTAATCAGCCTTTGCATGTGAGACCCTGCACTCTGAGGCCAGCTGGCTTCAGACCAAACACCCTCAGGCCCTCCTCCTCCTCATCTCTGGGGACTTTAATCACACCTCTCCATCCTCCACTTTGCCCACTTTCACCCAGTATGTCACCTGCCACACCAGAGACAATAAAATACTGGACTTACTGTATGCAAACACCAAGGATGCATACAAGTCATCACCCCTCCCTCCCCTGTGGAGATCAGACCACAACCTGGTTTATCTCCAGCCCGTGTACAAAACACTTTTCCACAGGCAGCCAGCTGTGACCCGCACAGTTAAGAGATGGTCTGAGGAGACTGAAGAGGCTCTGAGGGACTGTTTTGAGTCAATTGTGTGGAAGGAGTTGTGTGATCCTCACAGGAAGGACATCGACAACCTCACAGACTGTATAACGGATTACAAAAACTTCTGTGTGGAGGACACTGTACTCACCAGGACTGTACGGTGCTTTTCCCATGTTCAGCATGGGAAAACAAAGAACTAATTCAATTTTGGACTACCTTCATTAGTTACCAAGCAGATATTCTTCAGTGAAGAGTGTGTGTCCTCAGTATCTGTGACAGATGTAGGACTATCTTCATTAGGTACAAAGCAGACCTCCGTCTATAAAGAGTGTCAGTCATCCTCAGCATCTGTGACAGATGTAGGACTAACTTTGTTAGGTACCAAGCAGACCTCCGTCTGTGAAGAGTGTCTGTCCTCAGTATCATAACAAAGTAAGTCCGATGACTAACTTTGTTAGGTACCAAGCAGATCTCCGTCTGTGAAGAGTGTCTGTCCTCAGTATCTGTGACAGATATAGGACTATCTTCATTAGATACCAAGCAGATCTCCATCTGTGAAGAGTATCTGTCATCCTCAGTATCTGTGAAAGATGTAGGACTATCTTCATTAGGTACCAAGCAGATCTCCTTCTGTGAAGAGTGTCAGACATCCTCAGTATCTGTGTCAGATGTAGGACTATCTTCATTAGGTACCAAGCAGATCTCCTTCTGTGAAGAGTGTCTGTCATCCTCAGTATCTGTGACAGATGTAGGACTAACTTTGTTAGGTACCAAGCAGACCTCTATCTGTGAAAAGTGTCTGTCATCCTCAGTATCTGTGACAGATGTAGGACTATCTTCATTAGGTACGAAGCAGATCTCCCGTCTGTGAAGACTGTCTGTCCTCAGTATCTGTGACAGATGTAGGACTGTCTTCATAAGTTACCAAGCAGATCTCCGTCTGTGAAAAGTGACGAATGTCTGTCAACCTCAGTATCTGTGACAGATGTAGGACTGTCTTCATAAGTTACCAAGCAGATCTCCGTCTGTGAAAAGTGACGAATGTCTGTCAACCTCAGTATCTGTGACAGATGTAGGACTATCCTCAGTAGGTACCAAGCAGATCTCTGTCTGTGAAGAGTGTCTGTCCTCAGTATCTGTGACAGGCGTAGGCTTTTCTTCATTTGGTACACTGTAAAGGGGTTGCTTTAAATTTTACAGTATTATTATTCTGGCAACAAGATGCACGTCTAATGAGGAGAACTTCCTCATTAGAAGTGCATTCAAACTCATTAACCAAGGTCACTTTCCTGGATTTCATAGTTTTTGGTATCCTGGACATAATGTTACAAAGTACTTACCACATGTTTTGTGCGATGATCCTCACACTCCGGGGAAAAGCTTTCTCACACTCCTCCAACCTAGAGAGCTAGTTGTTCACCTTCTCTGTAACCTCATCAACTATGAGCGCTGTCAGTATCTGTGTGCTCGAGCTTTGGATGTCACCCTTAACACCCATATTCTCAGCCAATGTCTGTGCTATGATGCTGCTCATGTCTCCAAGACACTTAGACACCTGGTCCTTTGGCACAAACATAATGCTCGCACCATCACTCTCACACTGCAAGAGCTCAAAGATGTGTGTTGCTGCAAGATCGATTAATTCCAAACACATCTCCGTCAGTTTGGGTTTTGTTCTCGGGTCCAGTGATCCAGCCTCTAGATTAAACCACTGCATGGATGTCAGGCGGACGCCTGAGTAGGTCCTTGTTGACCAAAATGTTGGTCTGTGTACTTGCCTCTGTGTTGTTCATTGTTCTTGCTCTGATGTCGAATTAAGTCTGCACAATCCTGATCTTACTTATATAGACATATCAGAGTCTATGTCCATATATGGACTGATGGAATCACCAAAGCAGCACCAGAGGAACGTCCTTTGATCCAGAGGTCCAATCAGCAGCAAGGGAAGATCTAAGGAACATGTTCTGCCTCCTCCCCCTCGTTGCCATAGTAACTGTTAAAGAATGGTGCTGCATTAGTCTGCCTGTGTCAGGCCAACTGTAATAATCAGCCTTTGCATGTGAGACCCTGCACTCTGCAGTCAGCTGGCTACAGACCAAACACCCTCAGGCCCTCCTCCTCATCTCTGGGGACTTTAATCACGCCTCTCCATCCTCCACTTTGCCCACTTTCACCCAGTATGTCACCTGCCACACCAGAGACAATAAAATACTGGACTTACTGTATGCAAACACCAAGGATGCATACAAGTCATCACCCCTCCCTCCCCTGTGGAGATCAGACCACAACCTGGTTTTTCTCCAGCCCGTGTACAAACCACTTTTCCACAGGCAGCCAGCTGTGACCTGCACAGTTAAGAGATGGTCTGAGGAGACTGAAGAGGCTCTGAGGGACTGTTTTGAGTCAATTGTGTGGAAGGAGTTCTGTGATCCTCACGGGGAGGACATCGACAACCTCACAGACTGTATAACGGATTACATTAACTTCTGTGTGGAGGACACTGTACTCACCAGGACTGTACAGTGCTTTTCCCATGTTCAGCATGGGAAAAGAAAGAACTAATTCAATTTTGGACTACCTTCATTAGTTACCAAGCAGATATTCTTCAGTGAAGAGTGTGTGTCCTCAGTATCTGTGACAGATGTAGGACTATCTTCATTAGGTACCAAGCAGATCTCCATCTATGAAGAGTGTCAGTCATCCTCAGTATCTGTGACAGATGTAGGACTATCTTCAGTAGGTACCAAGCAGATCTCCATCTGTGAAGAGTGTCTGTCCTCAGTATCTGTGACAGATGTAGGACTATCTTCAGTAGGTACCAAGCAGATCTCCGTCTGTGAAGAGTGTCAGACATCCTCAGTATCTGTGACAGATGTAGGACTATCTTCATTAGGTACCAAGCAGATCTCCGTCAGTAAAGAGTGTCTATCCTCAGTATCTGTGACAGATGTAGGACTATCTTCAATAGGTACCAAGCAGATCTCCATCTGTGAAGAGTCTCAGACATCCTCAGTATCTGTGACATATGTCTGACTTCCTTCATTAGGTACCAAGCAGATCTCCGTCAGTAAAGAGTGTCTGTCCTCAGTATCTGTGACAGATGTTGGACTATCTTCAGTAGGTACCAAGCAGATCTCCGTCTGTTAAGAGTCTCAGACATCCTCAGTATCTGTGATATATGTCTGACTTCCTTCATTAGGTACCAAGCAGATCTCCGTCAGTAAAGAGTGTCTGTCCTCAGTATCTGTGACAGATGTAGGACTATCTTCATTAGGTACCAAGCAGATCTCCATCTGGGAAGAGTGTCTGTCCTCAGTATCTGTGACAGATGTAGGACTATCTTCAGTAGGTACCAAGCAGATCTCCGTCTGTGAAGAGTGTCAGACATCCTCAGTATCTGTGACAGATGTAGGACTATCTCCATTAGGTACCAAGCAGATCTCCGTCAGTAAAGAGTGTCTATCCTCAGTATCTGTGACAGATGTAGGACTATCTTCAGTAGGTACCAAGCATATCTCCATCTGTGAAGAGTCTCAGACATCCTCAGTATCTGTGATATATGTCTGACTTCCTTCATTAGGTACCAAGCAGATCTCCGTCAGTAAAGAGTGTCTGTCCTCAGTATCTGTGACAGATGTTGGACTATCTTCAGTAGGTACCAAGCAGATCTCTGTCTGTGAAGAGTTTCAGTCATCCTCCGTATCTGTGACATATGTGGGACTATCTTCATAAGGTACCAAGCAGATCTCCGTCTGTTAAGATTGAAGAATTTTTGTTATCCTCAGTATCTGTGACAGATGGAGGACTATCTTCATAAGGTACCAAGCAGATCTCCATCTGTAAAGAGTGTCTTGATGCGCATGCGTCAGTGTTTACGTTGGGTCCGCGAGACGCTCTCCCAAACCACCGACTTTTAACTACTTTTAACTACTTTTTACGGATTCTTTTCTGCCCTCTTTTAACCACAACATCGTTTTAAACATCTTTTAATTGATCTCAGGACAATCAGGGCTGATTCAAGCACTGAAAACTGTGGCTCCTATCCTCGGCGCCAACTCTCCACAGGACCCGGAAGAGTGGGACTTAACAAAAACCCTCAACTCTGGTTTTAAATGGCCGTGTGTGTGGGCTGCAATGAGAAAAACTCACGGTTGGAAGAGAAGCTTAGTCGTCTCCAACATGACCTCCTCGAAAAGGACAGACTGTTGGAGGGATTTATCTCCATTGCCGCACAACAATCCAAGCATATATCCCTGATGCAGGCCTCGAGGATCACCGGTCTGTCCCCCTCAGCTCTCGCACCCCAGCTGGTCTCAGCCTCCGCTGCCACTCTACCCTGGATGGCCTCTCTCCACTCTCCCAGCAGGCCGACGGAGGGCCCTGTGGCCGGGGCCACAGCCTGCTCCCCCGCGCCGCGGCACAGCGCTGAGGCGGAGGGCTGTCACTCCACCTCCCTGGCCGCGGATCGGGATGCACGGGGTCAGAGGCCGCATGACGCCCCTGGTGCAAGCCTGGAAGACGGGCTCCCAGTGCATCCTGCCCACAGCTCTACCCCGAAGCCACAGGCAGAGCCAGCCTGGTCTAAGGTGGTGCAGTGTGGCCGGAGATCGATCGCTGCGGTGAGAGCTTCGTCACCACCACGGCTCTCCCTCTCCAACCGCTTCTCAGCCCTGAGGGATGAGGCTCCGGTCTGCACCGCTGACCCTGCTGCTGAGACAACTCGTCCATCCCTGACGGACCGGGTTCCGGCTGTGGCGGCTCCCTCCTCCGCTGCGTCGGCTCCACGGACGCCCAGCACGGACCAGGCTGCGCGATCTGCCTCGACCGGGATTCTCCGACGCCGGCTGCTGAAGCAGGCCATCTCCAGGCGCTCAGGGGGGCTCCCCCGACCTTCCAGCACCCTCACCCCACCTGGTCCATCTGCACCTGTCTCGGCGCAGGTGGAGCCAGGGGCGGAGTGGGACTCATTTTCAGCCCTGGAATTTCGTGCCTCAGGCCGGCCCACTTTATATCATGACCTTTTGTATTAAAATAATGTAATTATACATTTACATGTTAAGTGCGCTGTTCTCCCAAGCCAATAATACTAAACAATAGAATCTTTTCACTGGCAAAATATTCAGGTCTATTTCATCTAACATTCATCTTATTCATTTTCAATTGTGTGCTTTGTTTACCATGTTACTTTTGGGGTAAAGGGCCACTACTATCATTTGGGGACATAAAGTGGTTATATTAGAACTGATGCTTGTTCACACTCTGCTACAACAGCTCACCTGTTTCTTCAACACTGACAGCAGCAACAGCAGCAACCCCTTCCTCACCACTTTCCCCTGTGTCTGCATCTGACATTAAATCACATTTTAAAAAATGGTCAATAGTCGGCCTTCTCATCAATTCAAGTCTGTTTCATTATTGTAGTGCTGAATCATCAAGCATCAATTATCTCGGGGCATTTTTCATATAGAGTAGGTCGACACTACAGGGGAGGGTGGGGTAAGATGAGTAGTGTTGGGCACATTACTTCAAAAAAGTAATTAGTTATAGTTACTAGTTAATCTCCCAAAAAAGTAACTGAATTACTAACGGATTTACCCCTTCATAAATGTAATTAGTTACCAGGTAAAGTAATTGATGCGTTACTTTTTTGAAAAATCTTTTTCTGCTTGAACTGTGTGTCTGTCTCTGTGTCCTTCCTTGTTGTTACCTGCTGCAGCAGCTCTGACATCAACAGTTCTCCAACAGCGCTTGCAGGGGAATGTGCCTGATAGACCAGAATGGGAGCGAAGTGCTCCACGGTAGGCTTCATCAACGCAGCGCTGCGCGCCATGGCGCTGGAGATTCGCTTCAGATCTATTTTTTGCGCGGAGAAGTAAAATAAATCACAAAGCTGTGTGGTTGGGACCAGCAAAGGGACCTTAGAGAAGAGAAGTGAGGTGTTGTTTATTTCTTTTCTCAGTCTATAACATGCTTCATGAGTGTGTGACATCGCTGTGCTCATCATGAGAGCTCTTCCCTTTTAGTGGGTTTTGTCTGTCAGGGCAAGACCGTGGCGCGGCGCTTCCGTGTGCGGTGGAATTTGGGGGTGAGGCAGGTCGGATAACAGCTGCTTGACATCGGTGCAAAGTAACGCACCACATTTCCCTGTTAGTAATGGTAACGGCGTTGTAACGCATGAAAAAGTAATTAATTAGATTACCAGTTACTGAAAAAAATAACGCCATTAGTAATGCCGTTATACTCTAACGCCGTTATTACCAACACTGAAGATGAGCCATTTTTTACTTGTGTTGTCACTGAGGCAAGGAAAATGCAGCAAAAGGAAAATGAAAACATCAACTGTTATTTAAGAATGTTTGCAAGAACTGATATTGTATGGACATATCAATGACAAAGAGCCTGGAAACTGTGGCATTTCAAAATAAAAGCGCTTCTGTGGCTCAACCTGCCCCAGTTTAGGGGGAAGTTAAGCCAAGTCTGTGGGTAAGTTGACCATATAACTTCATAACTTTAAATCTGAGAATTATTAAGACATAATGTATTGCTGTCAAAAAAGTCGGTTCACAATAGATTGTTCACGTCACAAACGGTCACATTTATTTTTTTAAACCTATCCTAAACAACCTAGAAAAAATCAGTAATTTAAAAATTTTAATGCCAGAAATGGACATATTTTGCAACTTTTGGGAAAATTAGATACTCACATATAGTAAAATGAGAGCCAACCAAGCTTTGAATAACAAACAAACAAAAAAACAATTCTTTGCAGAAACAAAACTGTTATTCCATCCAGAAAAGTTATATCTACTTATATGCTTTAAATTTTTAAAAGTTCAGACCTGCCAAAAACAAGCAAGTTCAGACGTCCCTCTTCTTCATTTACCTCTGCAGGTTTGACCTGTCAGTAATTCACTTCTTTGCAATGGATCTGGTCGACTTTTCAATCATGACTTCCTTCATTACTTTCTTAATCTCAGCAGGGTGTTGAGCCCCATTTGGTTTGCCTCTTGTTCACTCTTAGCATGATTTTCTTCTGTTAAACATTTTATCAGAAAAGTCAGTTAGTTAACATAACATTAAAAAGTATTTTATGATTCAGCACATTAATATAACTTTTCAAATTTTTGGTGATATCAGAGGACCCAATGGTTCAATTTACCCCACAGCATGTGGTTCACTTTGCCTATAGCAAACATTTAAAAAAATGTTGCTCACTTTGCTCTTCAGGCTCATCTGTAGCCAAATGAGTCATATAGTTTTATACATTGGTAAATAACAAATATGTATATTACACCATGTTAGACCTGGATAAATTGGAATTGATAAAAAAAAAGCTCAAAGACATGCTGTAAATTTACTCTGACACACCAAAAGAGTTTTTTGTGTTAAAAAGGACCAACTGTTTGTACCAGGTGCTTCTCTTCAACAGAGGCAGGGTGAAATGATAAGGGCTTTCTGAATTTAGGGCCACATGACAAGAATTATTTGCTGTTTCCCAGAAACAGGGGCTGGGTCAACTTACCCACTGGCTCAATTTACCCCACTCTCCCCTACTCTGACATTAATTCTAGCATTCACTCAGTGAATAATCCTACCTGCCCACTCTGCACCTGCGGTGGGCTCATGCTGCTGCTGCATCTCTTCTGTGGGGCTACAAGACAAAGTTTCCCCAGTTATGTGCCACTGTCGCATCACACAGTGCAAGTTGTATTTTATTCAACATCTTGTCTTAACAGTTTCATCGTCATCCTCTGTCGCTTGGTTAAAAGTGCCTATTTTGCACATTTTGCTGCATCATTTTCAAGCCGCTTTCTTTTTAATTTTTATCTTTTCCGCGCCACCCTTGCGCTTTTTGTCCATCTTGTCGGCAGTCCAGCACCGTGGCTACTATCTGGCTCATCTCACAGACTCCGACTGGCGGAGCTAATTGTTTTTAGCCTGCGCGGACGTGTTGTTACGTCAGGATGCCTCTGAAAAAAAAAGGCTGCCGAGGGAGACGGCCCACAGGGACAGCGGTAACAGCATGGAGGTAATACTCACTCAGTGCCATGAATGAACACCAAACCAAAAATTATAATAATATTAAAAAATGTATATTAACACCGGCCCTCACGGCCCAAACGTCAGGGCAGCCCATCGAATTTTCCCGGTCCTCCCGCTTAGTCACTCCGGGCATGGGTGGAGCGCCCGAGAGCTGGGGGCTTCGGCGCGCGCTCCTCACCTCCGCGCCCTCTCGTCCCTGCCACCACGTTGATTATTGGCGTTTCAATAATGAGGTACATCAGATTTTTTAATGCCATCACACACTGTTTTCCTGGTGCCACCGTTCCTGTCATCCTGGACAAACTCCTCCACCTACTCCCCTCCCTCCCCTCCTCTGTCTCAAAGATAGTTGTGCATGTGGGCTCAAACGATACCTCCCGCAGGAAATCTGAGGTCACCAAGAGTGAGTTTAACCTGCTTTTTAACCTTTTAAAGGACACTGGAAAGACAGTTTTTATCTCTGGCCCCATCCCCACACTCGGTCGCGGAGCAGAGCGTTTTAGCAGGATTCTTAATCTCCATACCTGGCTCCAGGCCACTTGCCCCGCCCACAACTTCCATTTCATTGACAATTTTAATCTCTTCTGGGACAGAGCATCGCTTTTTATACACGACGGGATCCACCCCAACAGGCGGGGTAGCCAAATGCTGTCATCTAACATTCAATTCAAGATCCACTCACCTGTCTGACAGTCTGCACCCAGCAGCTCATTTTCCCACCCTCAGGTCACTCTCCTCACAACAACATCTGGTCACCCCAAAGCAGTCCTGTTAACCCCGCCCACTCACCTGCCCATTACCACCATTCCTCAAAGAGGTTTTTAGCACAGTTGGGCCCAGCATTTTAGCTTTTATTAATAGTTCTTTGTCAGAGGGAGTATTTCCTTCTGCTTTTAAACACCCTGTGGTCCAACCCCTTTAAAGAAACCAAACCTTGACCCCACTGATTTTAACAATTTTAGACCCATTTCAAAACTCTCATTTTTATCCAAACTTTTAGAGAAGGTGGTTTCTACACAGCTTTTACATTTTATGTCTGACAACAACCTCTTTGAGAAGTTTCAGTCTGGTTTTAGAGCAGGTCACAGCACTGAGACGGCCCTCCTCAGAGTGACCAATGATCTTCTTTTAGCAGCGGACAGAGGGGAGGGCTCAATTTTAATCCTTTTAGATCTCAGTGCAGCTTTTGACACAGTGGATCACGCCATTTTAATCGATCATCTTAAAAACTGGTTGGGTATCAGGACACTGCACTTAGCTGGTTTCAGTCTTGTCTTTTAGAGCTTAACCTGTGTGGTGCCATAGGCAACCGCAGCTCCTCTACTGCTGCCGTTGCCTGTGGTGTACCGCAGGGTTCAGTTTTAGGTCCAATTTTATTTTCTATTTACATGCTGCCCCTTGGCCAAATAATTCAGCGCCACCAAGTCTCCTTTCACTGCTATGCAGACGACACACAGATATACCTTCCCCTGAGACCTGAGGACCCACAGGGCCTAGCTGCTGTCATGAACTGTCTCAGGGACATCAACAGTTGGATGGCAGAAAACTTTCTTCAATTAAATAACACAAAATCTGAAATTATCCTGTTCAACATCAACTGCTCCCCCTTCCTACAGTCCAGTCTCGGGCCTCTATCACGAAACATTAAACAATCAGGCAGAAATTTAGGAGTAATTCTTGGTTGAGAGCTCACCTTCTCATCCCACGCCAATAAAACCGTTTCAGTCCTGTTTCTTCCACCTTCGCTCCATAGCAAAAATCAAACATATCCTCACCCCTCCAGACCTCATTAAAGTAATTCATGCCTTCATTTTTTCCAGACTGGACTATTGCAACTCCTCCTCCCCGGTTTAAATAAAAAATCTCTTTCGCCTCCAACTGGTCCAGAATGCAGCAGCTAGGCTTTTAACTGGTTTTAGTAGACGACATCACATCACTCCAGTTTTAGCCTCCCTCCACTGGCTTCCTGTCAGTTTTAGAATTGATATTAAGATTTTATTGATTACTTTTAAATCACTCATGGGCTTGGCCCCCAGCTACATTTCAGAGCTTTTAACTCCTTATCAGGCAGCCCACAGCCTCAGATCCTCTGGCGAAGGTCTCCTGGTTGTTCCAAAGTCGAGGCTCAAAACTAAAGGTGACAGAGCTTTCTCCATCAGAGCCTCGACTTTGGAACTAATTCCGCCAGAGGAGATAAGGCGGCAGAGTCTGTTGCTTCTTTTAAGTCACTTTTAAAAACATATTTTTACAGAATAGCTTTTAGGTGATGTCTTTTTTAGTCTTTTTAGTCTTTTTAGCCTTTTTAGTCATTTTAGTCTTTTTATTTTCCTTGCTTCTTTGTGTTTTAATCTTTTCTTTATTTGTGTTTTAGTCTTTTTATCCATTTATTTATTTTTAGGCATTGCTCGAATAATTTTAGCTTCTTATCTTGTAACTGTGTTACTGTTCTGTCTCTTTTTTATCTATATTCTACTGTTTTACTGTTGTCTTTTAATATTATTTTCATTCATTTATTAATACATGTTATTAATTTTATTTCTTTATTTTAGCTTACTTTGGTCCTCACGGTCTCATTTTAGCAGCAGTGTTCCTGTATTGTCTGGGTTCCTATGACACAAGGAGAGGACCCTTTGATTCATGGGGCTGGAGTCATTGGACTTGGACCCGTCCATGTTAGTTAACACCATCAGGGTTCAGTTGCAATTGTGTGTTGCTGTGCCCTGGTGTGTTGTGTCTCCAGCCCTGTGGGGTCGGGGCCTCCTCTGCGTCCATATTTAGTGACTGGGCCTTGTCTTCTGTGCCCACTTCGGGGTTTACGTTCCTTATTTGTTATGATCTCTCTCGATTTCATTTAACCTTTTGTGTTTGTCTGAAATGTTCTTGATTTTGATTAACCTTCTTCGGTTGTTCTTTTTCCTTTGATGTCAAACTCTTGTGCTTTGTTGTTCTATGTTCCTGCCTTCTGTCAAAGAACTTTGTAAACCAATGTTTTTAAAAGTGCTATATCAATAAAGTTTATTATTATTATTATTATTATCCTCAGTATCTGTGACTGATGTCGGACTATCTTCCTTTGGTACCAAGCAGATCTCCATCTGTCAAGAGTGTCTGTCATCCTCAGTCTCTGTGACTGATGTAGGACTATCTTCATTTGGTACACAATAAATTTTACGGTATTATACTGGCAACAAGATGCAAGTCTAATGAGGAGGACTTCCTCATTAGAAGTGCATTCAAACTCATTAACCAGGGTCACTTTCCTAGATTTCATGGACTTTGGTATCCTGGGCATAATGTTACAAAGTACTTGCCACATGTTTTGTGCGATGATCCTCACACTCCGGGGAAAAGCTTTCTCACACTCCTCCAAGCTAGAGAGCTAGTTGTTCACCTTCTCTTTAACCTCATCAACTATGAGCTCTGTCAGTTTCTGTGTGCTCCAGCTCTGGATGTCACCCTTAACACCCATCTTCTCAGCCAATGTCTGTGCTATGATGCTGCCCATGTCTCCAAGACACTTAGACACCTGGTCCTTTGGCACAAACATAATGCTCGCACCATCACTCTCACACTGCAAGAGCTCAAAGATGTGTGTTGCTGCAACATCGATTAATTCCAAACACATCTCCGACAGTTTGGGTTTTGTTCTCGGGTCCAGTGATCCAGCCTCTAGATTAAGCCACTGCATGGATGTCAGGCGGACGCCTGAGTAGGTCCTTGTTGACCGAAATGTTGGTCTGTGTACTTGCCTCTGTGTTGTTCATTGTTCTTGCTCTGATGTCGAATTAAGTCTGCACAATCCTGATCTTACTTATATAGACATATCAGAGTCTATGTCCATATATGGACTGATGGAATCACCAAAGCAGCACCAGAGGAACGTCCTTGATCCAGAGGTCCAACCAGCAGCAAGGCAACATCAACTGAACATGTTCTGCCTCCACACCCTCGTTGCCAAAGTAACTGTTAAAGAATGGTGCTGCATTAGTCTGCCTGTGTCAGGCCAACTGTAATAATCAGCCTTTGCATGTGAGACCCTGCACTCTGCAGTCAGCTGGCTACAGACCAAACACCCTCAGGCCCTCCTCCTCATCTCTGGGGACTTTAATCACACCTCTCCATCCTCCACTTTGCCCACTTTCACCCAGTATGTCACCTGCCACACCAGAGACAATAAAATACTGGACTTACTGTATGCAAACACCAAGGATGCATACAAGTCATCACCCCTCCCTCCCCTGTGGAGATCAGACCACAACCTGGTTTATCTCCAGCCTGTGTACAAACCACTTTTCCACAGGCAGCCAGCTGTGACCCGCACAGTTAAGAGATGGTCTGAGGAGACTGAAAAGGCTCTGAGGGACTGTTTTGAGTCAACTGTGTGGAAGGAGTTCTTTGATCCTCACGGGGAGGACATCGACAACCTCACAGACTGTATAACGGATTACATTAACTTCTGTGTGGAGGACACTGTACTCACCAGGACTGTACGGTGCTTTTCCCATGTTCAGGAATGTACGGTGCTTTTCCCATGTTCAGCATGGGAAAAGCACCGTACAGTGTGTCTGCACTCAGTATGTGTGACAGATGTAGGACTATTTTCATGAGGTACCAAGCAGATCTCCGTCTGTTAAAAGTGAAGAGTTTCTGTCATCCTCAGTATCTGTGACTTATGTCGGACTATCTTCCTTAGGTACCAAGCAGATCTCCGTCTGTTAAGAGTGAAGAGTTTCTGTCATACTCAGTATCTGTGACTGATGTAGGACTATCTTCATTCGGTACCAAGTAGATCTCCGTCTGTGAAGAGTGTCTGTCCTCATTATCTGTGAATGATGTCGGACTTTCTTCATTACATACCAAGCAGATCTCCGTCTGTGACGAGATCAGTCATCCTCCGTATGTGTGACATATGTAGGACTATCTTCCTTAGGTACCAAGCAGATCTCCGTATGTGAAGAGTGAAGAGTGTCTTTCAACCTCAGTATCTGTGACATACGTAGGACTACCTTCAGTAGGTACCAAGCAGATCTCTGTCTGTGAAGAGTGTGTGCACTCAGTATCTGTGACAGATGTAGGACTATTTTCAGTAGGTCCCAAGCAGATCTCCTTCTGTGAAGAATGTCAGACATCCTCAGTATCTGTGACAGACGTAGGACTATCTTCGTTAGGTACCAAGCAGATCTCCTTCTGTGAAGAGTGTCTGTCCTCAGTTTCTGTGACAGATCTCAGACTATCTTCAGTAGGTACCAAGCAGATCTCTGTCTGTGAAGAGTGTGTGCACTCAGTATCTGTGACAGATGTAGGACTATTTTCAGTAGGTCCCAAGCAGATCTCCTTCTGTGAAGAATGTCAGACATCCTCAGTATCTGTGACAGACGTAGGACTATCTTCGTTAGGTACCAAGCAGATCTCCTTCTGTGAAGAGTTTCTGTCCTCAGTATCTGTGACAGATGTAGGACTAACTTTGTTAGGTACCAAGCAGATGTCTGTCTGTGAAGAGTGTCTGTCGTCCTCAGTATCTGTGACAGATGCAGGACTATCTTCAGTAGGTACCAAGTAGATCTCCGTCTGTGAATAGTGTTAGTCATCCTCAGTATCTGTGACTGATGACTGACTCTTCATTAGGTACGAAGCAGATCTCCGTCTGTGAAGAGTGTCTGTCCTCAGTATCTGTGACAGATGTATGACTATCTTCAGTAGGTAACAAGTAGATCTCCGTCTGTGAAGAGTGTGTGTCATCCTCAGTATCTGTGACAGATGCAGGACTATCTTCAGTAGGTACCAAGTAAATCTCCGTCTGTGAAGAGTGTCTGTCCTCAGTATCTGTGACAGATTTAGAGTCCGACATCTGTCAGAGAAACTCAGGACAGACAGTGTCTTGGCATTTGGTACCAAGCAGATCTCCGTCTGTGAAGAGTGTCTGTCCTCAGTATCTGTGACAGATGTAGGACTATCTTCATTAGTTACCAAGCAGATCTCCGTCTGTGAAGAGTGTCTGTCATCCTCAGTATCTGTGACACATGTAGGACTATCTTCCTAAGGTACCAAGCAGATCTCCGTCTGTGAAGAGTGTCTGTCATCCTCAGTATCTGTGAAAGATGTAGGACTATGTTCATCAGGTACCAAGCAGATCTCCGTCTGTGAAGAGTGTCAGACATCCTCAGTATCTGTGACAGATGTAGGACTAACTTTGTTAGGTACGAAGCAGACCTCCATCTGTGAAGAATGTCTTTCATCCTCAGTATCTGAGACAGATGCAGGACTATCTTCAGTAGGTACCAAGCAGATCTCCGTCTGTGAAGAATGTCTGTCATCCTCAGTATCTGTGACTGATGTAGGACTATCTTCAGTAGGTACCAAGCAGATCTCCATCTGTGAAGAGTGTCTGTCCTCAGTATCTGTGACAGATGTAGGACTATCTTAAGTGGGTACCAAGCAGATCTCCATCTGTGAAGAGTGTCTGTCATCCTCATTATCTGTGACATATGTCTGACTTCCTTCATGAGTTACCAAGCAGATCTCCATCTGTGAAAAGTGTCTGTACTCAGTATCTGTGACATATGTCAGACTATCTTCATTAGTTACCAGGCAGATCTCCGTCTGTGATGAGTGAAGAGTGTCTGTCATCCTCAGTATCTGTGACATATGTAGGACAACCTTATTAGGTACCAAGCAGATCTCCGTCTGTGAAGAGTGTCTGTCATCCCCAGTATCTGTGACAGATTTAGGACAACCTTATTAGGTACCAAGCAGATCTCCGTCTGTGAAGAGTGTCTGTCATACTCAGTATTTAAGACAGATGTAGGACTATCTTCATTGGGTACCAAGCAGATCACCATCCTGGAAGAGTGTCTGTCCTCAGTATCTGTGACAGATGAAGGACTATCTTCATAAGGTACCAAGCAGATCTCCGTCTGTGAAGAGTGTCTGTCATCCCTAGTATCTGTGAAAGTTTTAGGACTATCTTCATTAGGTACCAAGATCTCTTTCTATGAAGAGTGTCTGTCACCCTCAGTATTTAAGACAGATGTAGGACTTTCTTCATTTGGTACACTATAAAGGGTTTGCTTTAAATTTTACAGTTTTATACTGGCAACAAGATGCACGTCTAATGAGGAGGACTTCCTCTTTAGAAGTGCATTCAAACTCATTAACCGGGGTCACTTTCCTGGATTTCATGGACTTTGGTATCCTGGGCATAATGTTACAAAGTACTTGCCACATGTTTTGTGCGATGATCCTCACACTCCGGGGAAAAGCTTTCTCACACTCCTCCAAGCTAGAGAGCTAGTAGTTGACCTTCTCTGTAACCTCATCAACTATGAGCTCTGTCAGTATCTGTGTGCTCCAGCTCTGGATGTCACCTTTAACACCCATCTTCTCAGCCAATGTCTGTGCTATGATGCTGCCCATGTCTCCAAGACACTTAGACACCTGGTCCTTTGGCACAAACATAACGCTCGCTCCATCACTCTCACACTGCAAGAGCTCAAAGATGTGTGTTGCTGCAACATCGATTAATTCCAAACACATCTCTGTCAGTTTGGGTTTTGTTCTCGGGTCCAGTGATCCAGCCTCTAGATTAAGGCACTGCATGGATGTCAGGCGGACGCCTGAGTAGGTCCTTGTTGACCAAAATGTTGGTCTGTGTACTTGCCTCTGTGTTGTTCATTGTTCTTGCTCTGATGTCGAATTAAGTCTGCACAATCATCTTACTTATATAGACATATCAGAGTCTATGTCCATATATGGACTGATGGAATCACCAAAGCAGCACCAGAGGAACGTCCTTTGATCCAGAGGTCCAATCAGCAGCAAGGGAAGATCAAAGGAACATGTTCTGCCTCCTCCCCCTTGTTGCCATAGTAACTGTTAAAGAATGGTTCTACATTAGTCTGCCTGTGTCAGGCCAACTGTAATAATCAGCCTTTGCATGTGAGACCCTGCACTCTGCAGTCAGCTGGCTACAGACCAAACACCCTCAGGCCCTCCTCCTCATCTCTGGGGACTTTAATCACACCTCTCCATCCTCCACTTTGCCCACTTTCACCCAGTATGTCACCTGCCACACCAGAGACAATAAAATACTGGACTTACTGTATGCAAACACCAAGGATGCATGCAAGTCATCACCCCTCCCCCTGTGGAGATCAGACCACAACCTGGTTTATCTCCAGCCCGTGTACAAACCACTTTTCCACAGGCAGACAGCTGTGACCCGCGCAGTTAAGAGATGGTCTGAGGAGACTGAAAAGGCTCTGACGGGAAGGTTTTGAGTCAACTGTGTGGAAGGAGTTCTGTGATCCTCATGGGGAGGACATGGACAACGTCACAGACTGTATAACGGATTACATTAACTTCTGTGTGGAGGACACTGTACTCACCAGGACTGTATGGTGCTTTTCCCATGTATAGCATGGGAAATTCAAATTTGGACTACCTTCATTAGTTACCAAGCAGATCTCTGTCTGTGAAGAGTGTCTGTCCTCAGTATCTGTGACAGATATAGGACTAACTTTGTTAGGTACCAAGCAGATCTCCGTCTGTGAAAAGTGTCTGTACTCAGTATCTGTGACATATGTCAGACTATCTTCATTAGTTACCAGGCAGATCTCCGTCTGTGATGAGTGAGGAGTGTCTGACATCCTCAGTATATGTGACAGATGTAGGACTATCTTCAGTAGGTACCAAGCAATTCTCCGTCTGTGAAGAGTGTCAGTCATCCTCAGTATCTGTGACAGATTTAGGACAACCTTATTAGGTACCAAGCAGATCTCTGTCTGTGAAGAGTGTCTGTCATACTCAGTATTTAAGACAGATGTAGGACTATCTTCATTGGGTACCAAGCAGATCTCCATCCTGGAAGAGTGTCTGTCCTCAGTATCTGTGACAGACGTAGGACTATCTTCCTTAGGTACCAAGCAGATCTCCATCTGTGAAGAGTGAAGAGTGTCTGTCAAACTCAGTATCTGTGACATATGTAGGACTATCTTCATAAGGTACCAAGCAGATCTACATCTGTGAAGAGTGTCAGTCATCCTCAGTAGGGATGGGAATTTCGACTAATTTCCCCGCCGACTAGTCTCAAATTTTATTTGCGACTAGTCGACTAGGCTATATGCAAGAAAACTCGCAATTTAATACACATATTAAGTTAAAAGTTTAACATGCAAATGTGTATTTCGGAACTATTTAGCCCAAACATTCAGGACAAACTTTCAATCTAAATTCTATTGATGTAACAACAACTGACTGAATAAAGTTGAACAATTTAAAGAGAAATACATTTCTGATACGTTTGCCAATGCAATGCTTGGCATTTATTATAAATACTGCTTTGGTATGAAACTTAGATGCAGCAGCATGAGAATTCCAAACGTACAACATAGTAGCCTAGAATAGAATTTCCCTGAAATCTCTGGCACTTAAAGGTGCTATAGGCAGGATTACCTAAGGAAGATGGCGATTTGACCCATCCAAGATGGCGATTTGAAACCCAGCACGGCCCCTCCTGTTCTGCTTTGTCTGACATCACGCCCTTACGCAAGTTAAGCCTCTCCCACAAGAACGTGCGCGCGAACGCGACACAATGCCTGCCGGTATCAAAACACTCGAGCACTCAACGGCTTTACACTACGAGCAAGACAACTTTCGCAACGATGTCTGATTCAGAGGTAAGTTTTCAATGCAATATCATAAATAGAAGTTGTGCTAATTAGGGTTTATCCAGCTTTTACATATCACTGTTTTGTAAGATACTTGGTAGAATAAAGCCGTATTAGCGTTTACTTACCGGACAATCGATTATGTACTTAGACCGCGTTAGCATGTAGCCTGCTAGTCAACCGATGAAGAAACTAAATTAATTTAATGTGTTTTTAGTATGTGCCAGAAGAAAGCTCTGGGGATGAATACGCGCCAGGGCCATCCACTTCTCGCAGTGCGAGGAGAGGTAAAGCGACACCAAGTACAGGCGGTCAATCGGGTCAAAGGTCGCGGAGCCGGGGTCCTGGTAGAAGAGGCGGACGTGGAAGAGGCCGAGGTCGTGGCCGAGGAACCGCCGTCGGGTCCGAAAGCCTAACGGCGGAGGACGTCACACGGATGGAGCAATTACGGGCACAGATACTGGCAGCAAATCAGGTATGTATTTAGCGAGACACTATCATGCTATGTGTTTCATCCTGTCCTGTTGTCTTCAATAATCGACTACAGGATGTACGGTTAAAGCACAACCTTGCTTACTTGTTTTATTATCAACTGACGATCATAACTGACACATAGAAGGTTCACATATCAGCTGTAACCGGTGATACTGTAACCTGGCAACAGTAGCGTTCCATTTACAATGTTGCCAGGGACGGTGCTACTTATAACAATCTATAAGCAAACAATTTATAATAATAATATAATATGTTGTCAAGTATTTCTATTAGAGCAGTTCAAAATATTGTATAATTGCACATAAATGTACAGTGAAACTGCGCTCTCCTTTTATAGAACATACAAAAATGAAACAAACAATGACAGTTAGTATATAAACAAGAGATAAACAAACATCCTTTAAAAGAGAACGTGGATGTAACCAAAAATAAAACTAAAAGATAGCATATACATTCATGTATGTGCATACATACACATATACCCAGACACACACAAATGGTAATGATACACACACACTCAAAGTAAAAGCTAAATTATAGTCAAGGAATATTAAATGAAGAAATTATTCTGTCAGGATAAGAAAAACAAAAAACACACACATACATTGGAGAAGAGGAGCACCCCCACCCACCCTCCCACCCCTTTACCCACCCGTCCAACTGTCTCAGTAGTTGTCTCATAGTACTAAGTTAAAAATATTGTGTTAATTGGATCTCAGATTCAAATACTGTAAGAAAGGTGACCAGATTTTCTCGAAATATGCAAGATTGTCTCGAAGTATGTACCTTATTCGTTCAAATGGAGGGTGTTTGTTAGGTGACTGAGCCACAGTTTTATGTGTGGGAGTTCTTTCTTTTTCCAATGTGTAAGAAGCAGCTTTTTGGCAATAATAATGCTGTAGGAAATAAAACATTGTTGGTGTTTATTTAGTATTGCATTGTCAGAGATTCCCAAAATGATAATCTGCACATCAGGTGTCAGTTGGATTTTCAGAATTTTGGAAATTATATTAAAAATGCTTATCCAATAGCTCTGAACTTTAGGATAATAATAATATAATATGTACCATTACTTCGCCACAATTAATAAGCTTTCTTTTTTCTGCTCTGCCAGGCCAGAATCAGGGCTTTATCATTCGAGCAGCTGCAGGGGGTCGTGGAGAGATGCCTAGAGAGAGACCCGAGCTTGGTCTTCGACGTTTTGGCAGCGTCTACCCCACCTCTGCAGGGGGCCGGACCGTCATCACAAGACCCAGCTGGCCAGCCTGACCCTTCTTCGCCACTCTGGTGCATCTGTGGACACTGTAGGGAGATGCCTACAGTGCTAGAGAAAAAATGCTGCGGACAGGCACAGGAACTATGCATTTCCACACTTCCACACATGGAAGGTTATATAGTCAACAGTGGGGTTTTGCGACTGCAAAGGAGGCTTTGGAACGATGTCCGAGCTATGGTTGATCGCCCTGATCCTGGCGAAGACAACAGGCAGTTCAGGTTTGCTGCATATAGGCAGTTTGTCTTGTGGCAGTATGGAGCATTAGGGAGAGGGCACCGAGTTGTTATCCCTAGCTGCTGTGTATGGCGAATTAGAGACACATATTCTGACCCACAGGGTTACTATGTGGGCTTTATCCCCAGGAGGGTCTAGCTGTTCAACCACACCCCAATGAGTGTGGTACATGTAACAAAACAGAGATAGATTTTTGCACAGTGTTGCCTGTCATTTGCACTATTATACTGTTGTACTTGATATATTTTGTAAGTATTAGATGTAGGAGCAATTGCACGGTTTTGTACAACTGCAATGTCTTCAATTGTTTACATTGTTTTACTTGAATTTGACAAATAAATACGCTGTACAGTATTTCTTCATCTGTTTATTTCTGCTATTTGCACATTGTTATGCTGGTTTCCAGCCTGACATTAACTATGGTCTTTATCCTGTTTACTTTACATTCTTAGAGTAGATTTCTTCTAAATGGAACAACTTGTCAGCTTGACTTAGATGTTAATTAGTTTCTCCTTGTCAGTTTGTTGAAGATACCGTTATATAAATAGGAAGATTCAATTGCAGATACAATTTCATTTATTTGAAAAGACCTAAGACCAGCATGCAAACCTTTGTACTTGTTTTCCACATTTGTACACTATAGTTTTATCGTAAATGTTCCTGTAAATATTTCACTTTGGGTGTGCTTTTACTTTAAACATATCTCAGGACTTGTCTTACAACTGCGGTGCTATATTTGTAACTTGTTATCTAAGGTATATATAGCTGTGTGGTACATGAAAAAAAGAGCCTTGTTAGAGTATATCACAGGTATTTGAACAGTGCTGCCTATCATTTGCACTGTTATACTGTTGTACTTGATATATTTAGAAATTATTAGATCTAGCAGCCATTGCTCGTTTTTCTACACCTGGACAGGCTTGTTACATTTCTTTACTTGAAATTAAAAAATAAATACCGTGCAGAGTATTTCTTCCTGTGTTTATTTCTTCTATTTGCACATTGTTATGGTGGTTTCCAGCCTGACATTGAATATGGCCTTTGTCATGTTGGTTTTAATTTCTTCTTGAGTAGATTTCTTTTAAATTCAAAACTTGTCAATTTTATTTATTTTAAAGGACCTAAGAACAGGATGCAAACCTTTATACTTGTTTTCCACATTTTTAAACTCTATTTTCATTGTAAATATTTTACTTTGTGTGCGCTATTACTTTATACATAACTTAGGATTTGTTGTATAACTGTGGTGCTATATTTGTAAATTGTTATCTAAGGTATATAAAGCTGTGTGGTACATGAAAAAAAGCCTTTTACAGATATACATTTATAAATACAGATATACATAATATACATTTTAGAGTGTATTGCAGGAATTCGCACAGATTTGCCTATCATTTGCACTGTTATACTGTTGTACTTGATATATTTAGAAATTATTAGATCTAGCAGCCATTGCTCATTTTTCTACACCTGGACTGACTTGTTACATTTCTCTACTTGAACTGAAAAAATAAATACGCTTTTATTTCTTTAAAAGGACCCAAGTACAGTTTGCAAACCTTCATACTTGTTTTCAACATTTTCACACTTTAGTTTTATTGTAGATGTGATTCTAAATATTTCAATCTGTGTTAGCTGTTACTATATACATAATATCTTAGGATTTGTTCTACAACTGTGGTGCTATCAATTTCAAAATTGCTCCCAATCTATCTAAAGTTATAAATTTAACCTGACAGAAATTTAAACACTTGGGACACACTGTAAAAAAAATTCAAAGTTCTATACATAAATTCTCATCCAACATCAATGTCATATTTTATAAACAAAGTCAAATGCAACCCTTCATTATAAACAAACAATTTATTAAAAAAAATAAAGCCATTATGTACATTTTCTGTTTACACAAAAGGGGCAGGTCCATCAGCATCTCTATACATCCCCAAGGGGAAATTAGGTCCAGGCTCATTTGGTCTTTTCACAGTATAGAGAGAAGCATGAAACTATAATAAATATAGTTATATATCAATGTAGTGCAATTGAATCAAAAATGAAAAGACCATTTTAAAAAAGTTAACAACAGGCAGAGCCTTTCAAGTATATCAAATGTGACCCTATGACAGGGAGTGCAGAGGAGAAAGCACATTACAACCAGGAAAAAGGTTTGCTGTTTTTGCCCTCCAGTGTGACCACGAACTGGAACATGTCACTTTTTCTGCTGATCTTGTCCTGTTGAGAGAAAGTCCTAGTTATTGTATGGTGTAATATTGATATAATATTAACATTGAAAAGTATGTTGACAAGAAAAATGCTCAAACCTATTCCTCGGCTGACTTGTGTCCTGAGCAGATCCTGGGTGGTAGGGGGAGGAACGCTCGCAAGCACACCCAACTGCCTCGGATCATTCGGCCGCATGGTAGACTTCCTAGGCAGGCCCTGGTCAGCATCCAGTCTATTTTGCAAAATGGCAGTTTGCAAATCAGGAATGTAGCCATAGTCCTTGGCCACCTTTTTTGTGTACAACCTCCATGTTCTGGATTTCTTGTTGTACAGCTTCTTGTACCTTAAAAGGGAGGCAAGTATGAGTAAGTTATCACATTGTGAAGAATGTATACGTCTACATACACTGTAGTTATTATACATTATTCCTTCATCTATTCAAGGATTTATTTGTTAAACCTACATCAGAGATCCATCCTCCTTTCGATGTGTTGGCCTGTTGATATGGTGATTGTAGTCCAGAGCAGCAAGAAGTGTACGGGCTTCATAAACTGGAGGACTAAAACTGAACCGCTTGCTGGCATACATTAAAATATGATTATGGAATGACTCCAGCTCAGCAGTTGACCTAAAAAAAAACACAGTAGATGAACATCATTTTCACAACAGTGTTCTAGATGCTTTTTTGATATGTACTTTTTGATTCAACTTGTTTTAAATACCTGAAACTGAGGTATTTCTCAACCTTCTTGAGAAAACGCTCATCAAGCACAACTTCTGAAAGTGCCTGAAAGGCCTCAGAGTCGCAATCGATCCACTGCTTCTCTCGATCTGCTAAAGGGCCATGGTCGCAGCAGTCGAGGGCCCATTCATGCACTCCAGTCACATGATGCAGAAGACCAGTCCATTTATCCTGAATCAGGAAAAAATTTTTTGAAGCTTTCTAGAAATATTATGCACATGCTGAATGACAGCTTTGGAAAACATGAAGTGGGAACAGGAGGACATTTTTTATGAAGTATACATAAATAACACATGAACATGTAGTACATGGCATGGCATGCAGGTAAAATTAAAACAGGAGATATATCAGACTCACAGTGAACTGATCTATCGTTTCTGCAGTCTTGCAGCAGTACCAAAAGTGGTTGCAGATATCTTTGTGCCAGCTCAGAAGAATTGAACAACCTCTTCTCTGCCCCACCTGCACAATTACATTACACAAAATAAACAATATTAGAACAGGATTATACTGCAACACAGTCATCTGAAGGATTGATAAACATTACTGACTCAATAGCTGTGGTTAAAATTAGGTTGGTACACAATACTTTGTATACATGGTTTATAACATACTGTTTACTGTCTAGTAGAAGACTAGTGTCAGTGACTATAGAATTTATATATGATTTTTAAGCTTCACAAAAAAGCTCTTTTATTTGCCAATATCATCTTTGCATGAAGGCAAGGAACTTACAGCAAGGAGTTTCTTTCCCAAACTCTTTGAGCCATGCCAGATATCCAGGGTGTGTTTCACTCCACTGTCCTTGTACTTTCCTGTAGCAGGGTCTGCATGAAAGGAGGACATAGAAAAGTCAGTATGGGGCACAGTGTCATAGTGAGTAAGAACAAAAATGCAATAAGGATTAAAATTTTGCATTTTCTATATTTCCCCTTTACAGCATGTACCTAAAAGTACTTACTGAAAAGAGCTGAAATCTGCCCATGTGCGTCTGTACAAAATTCCTTCAGAGGAATTTTTGCTGCCAGGCTGTCAAAGGTCTGCATGAATGCCTCCTTCTCCATGATGACAGAATTCTTCCCTGTCTCCCTCTTGTCCAAGTTGATGACAGAGATGATCTCTTTGCTGTCGTTCTCCATTGTTGTGTATGTGCAGTACTGCGCAGAAAATCCTGGGCTGTCCATACGAGCATCACCTTGAATTACAAACAAAATTTGAGCACAAAAAGACACACAACCTACAATTTCTCAAAAGCTCTTAGAACCAGCAACGTTAACAAACTGTTGAGTTAATGCTTATACCAACCTATAAAATGTGTCTAAATTATTGTACTGGTGCACTTAGTACTCTGCCCAAATATTTGTGTACATGTGGGTTACACAGAAAAGTACTTTAGGATGGTGAGGGACAGTTTGTAAAAAAGAAGTGTAAGGGTGTAATACTAACCAAGGGCCACAACTTGGTCTACTGATTGCAGCCTCTTAATGACTTCGTCACGCTTCTCAATCCAGAAGCCTCGGATGGTGTCAACACAGTAAGTGTTCTGGATTTTAAAAAAGGATGACCGCTGCATCATTCCCATGTTCATGAACTTGAACAAAAGAGCAATCTTCTCAAAGTTGTTTCCAGAGAGAAGGATATTCAAAGCCAACATGAAGTCCCCAGCCTGCATTCCATATTTCAATGCAGGCTGGGAGTTCCACCTCCATACTATGTGACCCTGGGGACATATCTGTGAAAGAAAGACAAACATAGAACACATAGAACAATATTTGTGATTAAGAAGTATTGTTTAATACAATTTATTTATATATCTATATCTATATCTATCTATCTATCTATCTATCTATCTATCTATCTATCTATATATATAGATATCTATATATACATTGCTAGTCAAGCCCTCACCCATTCAAGGATCACTGATGTGCCTCTGGAATGCACCTTGACCTCGAATGGTCTTGCAGCACCACACTTTGCTCCGGTCACCTGATCCTTGGACTCACAAAAGGGAATGGGAATTATAAGGAAGTCCACAAGCTGTGTGAGACAAAGGTGATAGACCAAAGAGGCCGGCTGTCCAATAAGGTCATCCGTGCAGAGGACTTTCACATGGTCTGGGGGTGCGGGCACGTCTTCAGGGACATCTACCTCTTCTGTCAGGTCGTGGATGGTTTCTTCCAGCCCTACAGATGGAAGAGAATCTAACCATCTCTGTTTTTGGAGGGCACCACCAGTCCTGTTTTAAAAAGAAAAAAAAAAAGCACAACATATAAAATTACAAAACTGCAGTCCAAAGTCTCCTTCACAGTGACAGAAATTTCTAAACACTGTTTTATCATCTTCTGCGTCCTTTTTATTGCAGTGAATTAGATTGTGAAACATCTCAGGTTCACGCGTGTACAGGCTATGGTGTTATTACTATACATACTGGACACTGAGAAGAGGCAATTCTTCAGAATCGCTGTCATCACTGTCTGCACTTCCTTCCTCCTCCTCCTCCTCCTCCTCCTCCTCCTCCTCCTGCTCTTCT
Organism: Scarus forsteni; assembly: GCA_036419115.1. Taxonomy (NCBI): domain Eukaryota; kingdom Metazoa; phylum Chordata; class Actinopteri; order Labriformes; family Labridae; genus Scarus; species Scarus forsteni. The sequence continues at coordinate 100,877 of JAZDUH010000210.1, read as the reverse complement.
TCTTCAGCAGAAGACTCCTGCCCTGGCTCCTTATCTGGACCCCAGGTCTCATCTGCACTGTCTTCTTCCCATGTTTTGTCCGCCCAGCCAATACTATCATTGAAAGTAGAAATACAATTTAAAAAAAGAAATCATAGACAGATACACATGTAATGGTAAAGGTGCACAACACTTACGTTGAGTTTTTGATGTCATTGAAGTCTTTCTCACATATGTCCTCCACTTCACTTAAACACAAACTGTAGAGAAGACACAAGAGTAAATACAATATAGAGAAGCGGTAACACTTTACTTGAAGATCTAGTTTATAATGCATTAGAAGCACATGCATTAGACGTTATAGTGCATGTATAATACTTCATAAGTGTCATGTAATCGTGTGTAACTATGGATAAGAACTTGTACAAAGGTTTATAAAGTAAAGTAAACAATTGTCACTTGAGTATGCATGTATGAAACATTTTAGAGGCTTGATTATAATACATTATGTCCACACTTGTATTACCTTATAAACCTTGGTACAAGTTCTTATACGTGTTCATAGACCATTATAGTGACACTTACGAAGCATTACACATGCATTATAACGTCTTATGCATGTGCTTCTAGTGCATAATAAAGTAGATCTTCAAGTAAAGTGGTAGCACTACATCTATAGACGAGTTGGCTTAGATGATCCAGTTTTCATTTTTATTTTTACCGAGACAATGGAAAATGCAAATACAGAAAAAATACAAACATTCACCTAAATGTTAAAGTCTGTGGGTAAGTTGAACATGTAGCAAGGGTAATGTATTGCTGTCAAAACAGTGATTTCAGCAGAGCCTGTCTTGGACATACAAAATTTGACAACTGGATTGTCTTCAGTTTTGGGTAGATGATTCAGTTATTGGTTTTTTATTTCCAATAAGCAGGCAAGGGCAGTTTTTTTTCTTGCTAGAGAAAGCAACATAACAGTATAAGGTGAGGAATTACATTAAGGACTCATAGAAACTCTTCACTGGGTGATTCAGACACTGCGAGTCGTTGCACTGAATGGGCCATTAACCCCCCTGTCATGCGACGTGTTGTGGTCGCATGTCCCAGGTGTGAATGTTTGAGGAACCACTGACAAAGCCCTCTACCCAGGAAGCTCTCCAGCCCATTCACATCTGCGAGCATTCGACCACCACACCTCACACGACCCATTCAGGGTAACGACTCTCAGGGGCTGAATCACAGAGTGAAGATGTTCTGTGAGCCCTTCATACAAATTCTTTCTTTTGCAAGATATGTGCCTAATCCAAAATAGAATGCATTCCTTTTGCCTTGATTTTTAATTTTCAAGATATTCATGACCAACATGAATGACTTCTAAGAAAATCTCTGTCAGACTGTTCACTTCACGTTAGTCACCCTTATTTTTTTAAAGGACTTAAAAAAAAAAATTGGCAACACTTTACTTGAAGAACTAGTTTATAATGCTTCATAGGTGTCATCATAATGGTGTATAACCATGCATAAACACTTGTACCAAGGTTTATAAAGTATTGCAAGTGTGGACATAATGTATTATAATCAAGCCTTTATAGTGTTTATACCTGCATACTCAAGTGGCAAGTGTTTTGAATGAAGAATCTGAAGTCCTGGGTCACATTATAACCATCCTTACTCCAGCCAGTAGTGAAGACACACGATTACATGAAGCATTATACACGCATTATAACGTCTAATGCATGTGCTTCTAATGCATTATAAACTAGATCTTCAAGTAAAGTGTTACCAAAAGCTCCATATTTCAACGTTAATAAGAGCCTGTTAAGCTATGAATAGTTACACCTCTGTGCCCTAAATAAGTACTTATTTTCTGTTTGAAAGGGTGCTTTATACAGTATAAAATATATCCAACAGTTATTACTATTAATATTACCTCACCTCGCATCCATCTTCTCAGGCACGTCCTCCTCATGTTCCTGCTCCTCACCGAAGTCATCATCTCTGCAATGCCCAATAGTGAACGAAAAAAGACGGTTTATAGAAATACTGGGGTAATAAAGGGGCGAAATCAGACGATATCACCGGCTTAAAACGACATGCTTACCTTTCTGAAGGACTCTCCGATGCACCGATGCTTGATTGAGGAGGTGGGGGCAGGGTACCCCTGGTCTTTCTCTTTTTTTTTAGAGGCGTAGAAGAGGACGCGGACCCCTCTCCCTCGTAACTGAAATCAGAGAAAATGTCGTTTATACATACAGACCCTGGTATGAGGCGACTCGACGTGCAAAGTTTAACCCCCATAACATTCAATTTACGGGACATCTTGAGCATGACACAACGCGGATTTCAACATATATGGAGGATACCCCCCCCCCCCCCAAACAAAAGTCTACTGCCGCGGACTCCTCTCCCTCGTAACTGAAATCAGAGTAAATGTCGTTTTTCATACAGACACTGGTATGAGGCGACTCGACGTGCGAAGTTTAACCCCCATAACATTCAATTTACGGGACATCTTGAGCATGACACGACGCGGATTTCAACATATATGGAGGATAACCCCCAAACAAAAGTCCACTGTCATGACTCTCTCCTCAGAACTGAAATCAGAGTAAATGTCGTTTTTCATACAGACACTGGTATGAGGCGACTCGACGTGCAAAGTTTAACCCCCATAACATTCAATTTACGGGACATCTTGAGCATGACACGACGCGGATTTCAACATATATGGAGGATACCCCCCAAACAAAAAGTCCACTGCCGCATGACTCTCTCCTCAGAATCTGAAATCAGAGTAAATGTCGTTTTTCATACAGACACTGGTATGAGGCGACTCGACGTGCAAAGTTTAACCCCCATAACATTCAATTTACAGGACATCTTGAACATGACACGATGCGGATTTCAACATATTATCACGGAGGCTGGTGGTGGGGTGGTGGGGTGGGGGGGGGATCTTACGGCATTGCACGCCGACATCACACAGTGAATCTAAACACATTTGTTTGTTTTATATTATAAAACCGAGTCAACAACATAAAAGAAAACAAAAACACTTACCTGTCCAACAGAAATGTAGCTAGTTCTGCATCGGATTTGAAGCCCTTCAGATCCCGAAGGGTCCTCCACCTCTCGAACGCAGTGCCGACATTGATTCTTGTCCTGTTTCGTGCGCGGTCCTCCTCCTTCTTGTATTCTTTCTTTTGGGTTAGCGTTTTTACGACCCGTGACTTCTTGCTGGAAGCTGCCGGGGGTAAAGGGGGAATCGGCACTTTGCCGCTGCCCGCTGGATGACCGCTGTCCGCCATTGTTCGAGTTATAGTTATTGTTTTTGCTCTTCTTCTTCTCCCTGTTCTCCTTTGTGCTGTCCTCAGTTAACTCCCTGGTGTTTCGATGATTTTATGTCGGACAAGGCAGGTAAATCTGCGAGCCAGGACTTCCTCATGCGCGTTCACGAGAAGCAGAGCTTTACAACCAATCGCGATGAAGGACGAAGCGCCGCCCCTCGACCAATCAGGATAGAACCCTCAGGGGCTCTTCTGATTGGTCAAAGATACCTGGAGCGGTCGAGAATCCTTTTCAGCTCAGAACAGAGACAGATGGAAATGCTGCGACCTCGCGGTAGTGCAATTATACTACACTCATAAAGGGTTATCAATGGAAACTCTAACATTTAATCCAAAGAAAACACAGAAAAATTAGCATTGACTAGCAAAATCCTGCCTACGGCACCTTTAAGACTAGTGCACGATTCAAGAAACTTTAATTTCTTCAGAATATTTAACTGTAATTCGAAGGTCAGGATATTTTAAATAAAATAAATTGAAGAAAAAATATTGTAACTTTAACAAACAAAAAATAGAAAAAAAGCAATGAAAATGAAATGGCCTATCTTTTAGCAAAATTGCATGTAAATAAAAATAATTATACTAGTCAAAAACAAAAAAAATAGACTGTCTCTGTAAAGAAAAAACAAAACTCACACAATAAAAACTCTGGCCTAAATGAAATGGAGTTTATACAGTTCAGGAATTGTGACATGTAGGCCTACTTTCTCCCAGTCAATTCGTACTATCTGTCAAACTTTGTAACTGCTGGCTTTTCAGCCATATTGAAGGGCTGCACTTCTCGCAATGTAGCGAATGACACTGTCTGTGAGCGCATAATTTTGGGCTTTTATCTATATGTTCTTTGCCGACCAAATGCCTTAGTCAGTGTTGACTGTCGGGACGAAGGCTCTACTGCACCTGCACATCGTCGTCGTCACTACTTTCAAACAAATGCGACATATCTGCTAGTAGGTGTTCATGAGCTCACACCTTGTTCATCCTGTTTAAAACCAACACATTCTCACACTGGGGCAGCCGGCTTAAGAACCGTATCTTTTGTACCATCATTCATATTAGCGTTTGTTTCCTCGTTACTCCTCAGGATGCTCACTTCAGCTCTCTCCGTGTGTCCGCGGGAGCAGCCCCGTCTTCACTCCAAAGATCGCATGTTTGACAGATGCTCACTCGGCTATAAATCCGCTAAGTCCGCTATAGAACCAATGCACCCCAGTGTTAAGAACGATAGACGTAGTGAGCCATCTTCACATTCAGCCTCTTTGGTAGTAAAAGAGGAGGAAAACAAACATGCAGGCTACTGCAGGTGGCATTAAGAGGCAGAGGACTGTTTTATTGTAATAGGGGAGAATTACGGGAAAGTATTAATACGGGAGGACGGCGGGAAAGAGGGATAAAATACGGTAGTTTCCCGGCCAAAACGGGAGACTTAACAGCTATGCGCAGAGGCGTGAAGAACAAGATGCATGATGCTGAATGTAGCGTTTAACCGACTAATAAAATACTAAACGATTAATAAATCAGTAGGCGGTTAACCGATTAAACGACTAGTCGCGCACATCCCTAATCCTCAGTATCTGTGACAGATGTAGGACTATCTTCATTAGGTACCAAGCAGATCTCTGTCTGTGAAGAGTGTCTGTCCTCAGTATCTGTGACAGACATAGGACTTTCTTCATTTGGTACACTATAAAGGGGTTGCTTTAAATTTTACAGTATTATACTGGCAACAAGATGCACGTCTAATGAGGAGGACTTCCTCTTTAGAAGTGCATTCAAACTCATTAACCGGGGTCACTTTCCTGGATTTCATGGACTTTGGTATCCTGGGCATAATGTTACAAAGTACTTGCCACATGTTTTGTGCGATGATCCTCACACTCCGGGGAAAAGCTTTCACACCTCCAAGCTAGAGAGCTAGTTGTTCACCTTCTCTGTAACCTCATCAACTATGAGCTCTGTCAGTATCTGTGTGCTCGAGCTCTGGATGTCACCCTTAACACCCATCTTCTCAGCCAATGTCTGTGCTATGATGCTGCCCATGTCTCCAAGACACTTAGACACCCGGTCCTTTGGCACAAACATAATGCTCGCACCATCACTCTCACACTGCAAGAGCTCAAAGATGTGTGTTGCTGCAACATTGATTAATTCCAAACACATCTCAGTTTGGGTTTTGTTCTCGGTCCAGTGATCCAGCCTCTAGATTAAGCCACTGCATGGATGTCAGGCGCACGCCTGAGTAGGTCCTTGTTGACCAAAATGTTGGTCTGTGTACTTGCCTCTGTGTTGTTCATTGTTCTTGCTCTGATGTCGTATTAAGTCTGCACAATCCTGATCTTACTTATATAGACATATCAGAGTCTATGTCCATATATGGACTGATGGAATCACCAAAGCAGCACCAGAGGAACGTCCTTTGATCCAGAGGTCCAATCAGCAGCAAGGGAAGATCAAAAGAACATGTTCTGCCTCCTCCCCCTCGTTGCCATAGTAACTGTTAAAGAATGGTGCTGCATTAGTCTGCCTGTGTCAGGCCAACTGTAATAATCAGCCTTTACATGTGAGACCCTGCACTCTGCAGTCAGCTGGCTACAGACCAAACACCCTCAGGCCCTCCTCCTCAACTCTGGGGACTTTAATCACACCTCTCCATCCTCCACTTTGCCCACTTTAACCCAGTATGTCACCTGCCACACCAGAGACAATAAAATACTGGACTTACTGTATGCAAACACCAAGGATGCATACAAGTCATCACCCCTCCCTCCCCTGTGGAGATCAGACCACAACCTGGTTTGCCCGTGTACAAACCACTTTTCCACAGGCAGCCAGCTGTGACACGCGCAGTTAAGAGATGGTCTGAGGAGACTGAAGAGGCTCTGAGTGACTGTTTTGAGTCAACTGTGTGGAAGGAGTTCTGTGATCCTCACGGGGAGGACATCGACAACCTCACAGACTGTATAACGGATTACATTAACTTCTGTGTGGAGGACACTGTACTCACCAGGACTGTACGGTGCTTTTCCCATGTTCAGCATGGGAAAAGAAAGAACTAATTCAATTTTGGACTACCTTCATTAGTTACCAAGCAGATATTCTTCAGTGAAGAGTGTATGTCCTCAGTATCTGTGACAGATGTAGGACTATCTTCATTAGGTACCAAGCAGATCTCCGTCTGGCAAGAGTTTCAGTCATCCTCAGTATCTGTGACAGACGTAGGACTTTCTTCATTTGGTACACTATAAAGGGGTTGCTTTAAATTTTACAGTATTATTATTCTGGCAACAAGATGCACGTCTAATGAGGAGGACTTCCTCATTAGAAGTGCATTCAAACTCATTAACCAGGGTCACTTTCCTGGATTTCATGGACTTTGGTATCCTGGGCATAATGTTACAAAGTACTTGCCACATGTTTTGTGCGATGATCCTCACACTCCGGGAAAAAGCTTTCTCACACTCCTCCAAGCTAGAGAGCTAGTTGTTCACCTTCTCTGTAACCTCATCAACTATGAGCTCTGTCAGTATCTGTGTGCTCGAGCTCTGGATGTCACCCTTAACACCCATCTTCTCAGCCAATGACTGTGCTATGAGGCTGCCCATGTCTCCAAGACACTTAGACACCTGGTCCTTTGGCACAAACATAATGCTCGCACCATCACTCTCACACTGCAAGAGCTCAAAGATGTGTGTTGCTGCAACATCGATTAATTCCAAACACATCTCCGTCAGTTTGGGTTTTGTTCTCGGGTCCAGTGATCCAGCCTCTAGATTAAGCCACTGCATGGATGTCAGGCGGACGCCTGAGTAGGTCCTTGTTGACCAAAATGTTGGTCTGTGTACTTGCCTCTGTGTTGTTCATTGTTCTTGCTCTGATGTCGTATTAAGTCTGCACAATCCTGATCTTACTTATATAGACATATCAGAGTCTATCTCCATATATGGACTGATGGAATCACCAAAGCACCACCAGAGGAACGTCCTTTGATCCAGAGGTCCAATCAGCAGCAAGGGAAGATCAAAGGAACATGTTCTGGCTCCTCCCCCTCGTTGCCATAGTAACTGTTAAAGAATGGTGCTGCATTAGTCTGCCTGTGTCAGGCCAACTGTAATAATCAGCCTTTGCATGTGAGACCCTGCACTCTGCAGTCAGCTGGCTACAGACCAAACACCCTCAGGCCCTCCTCCTCATCTCTGGGGACTTTAATCACACCTCTCCATCCTCCACTTTGCCCACTTTAACCCAGTATGTCACCTGCCACACCAGAGACAATAAAATACTGGACTTACTGTATGCAAACAGCAAGGATGCATACAAGTCATCTCCCCTCCCTCCCCTGTGGAGATCAGACCACAACCTGGTTTATCTCCAGCCCGTGTACAAACCACTTTTCCACAGGCAGACAGCTGTGACACGCGCAGTTAAGAGATGGTCTGAGGAGACTGAAGAGGCTCTGAGTGACTGTTTTGAGTCAACTGTGTGGAAGGAGTTCTGTGATCCTCACGGGGAGGACATCGACAACCTCACAGACTGTATAACGGATTACATTAACTTCTGTGTGGAGGACACTGTACTCACCAGGATCAGACGGTGCTTTTCCCATGTTCAGCATGGGAAAAGAAAGAACTAATTCAATTTTGGACTACCTTCATTAGTTACCAAGCAGATATTCTTCAGTGAAGAGTGTATGTCCTCAGTATCTGTGACAGATGTAGGTCTATCTTCATTAGGTACCAAGCAGATCTCCGTCTGTGAAGAATGTCTGTCATCCTCAGTATCTGTGACAGATGTAGGTCTATCTTCAGTAGGTACCAAGCAGATCTCCGTCTGTTAAGAGTGAAGAGTTTCTGTCATCCTCAGTATCTGTGACAGATGTAGGACTATCTTCTTAAGGTACCAAGCAGATCTCCATCTGTGAAGAGTGAAGAGTGTCTGTCATCCTCAGTATCTGTGACAGATGTAAGACTATCTTCAGTAGGTACCAAGCAGATCTCCTTCTGCGAAGAGTTTCAGTCATCCTCAGTATCTGTGACATATGTAAGACTATCTTCTTAAGGTACCAAGCAGATCTCCATCTGTCAAGAGTGTCTGCCCTTAGTATCTGTGACAGATGTAGGACTATCTTCTTAAGGTACCAAGCAGACCTCCATCTGTGAAGAGTGTCTGTCATCCTCAGTATCTGTGACATATGTCGGACTATCTTCCTTAGGTACCAAGCAGATCTCCATCTGTCAAGAGTGTCTGCCCTTAGTATCTGTGACGGATGTAGGACTATCTTCTTAAGGTACCAAGCAGATCTCCGTCTGTGAAGAGTGTCTGTCATCCTCAGTATCTGTGACTGATGTAGGACGATCTTTATTAGGTACCAAGCAGATCTCCATCTATGAAGAGTGTCTGTCATCCTCAGTATCTGTGACATATGTAGGGCTATCTTCAAAAGGTACCAAGCAGATCTCCATCTGTGAAGAGTGTCTGTCCTTAGTATCTGTGACATATATCTGACTTCCTTCATTAGTTACCAAGTAGATCTCCGTCTGTGAAGAGTGTCTGTCCTTAGTATCAGTGACAGATGTAGGACTATCTTCATTAGGTACCAAGTAGATCTCCGCTCAGAAGAGTGTCTCTCCTTAGTATCTGTGACTGATGTAGGACTATCTTCATTAGTTACCAAGCAGATCTCCGTCTGTGAAGAGTGAAGAGTGTCTGTCAACCTCAGTATCTGTGACATATGTAGGACTATCTTCATTAGTTACCAAGTAGATCTCCATCTGGGAAGAGTGTCTGTCATTCTCAGTATCTGTGACATATGTAGGGCTATCTTCAGTAGGTACCAAGCAGATCTCTGTCTGTGAAGAGTTTCAGTCATCCTCAGTATCTGTGACATATGTAAGACTATCTTCTTAAGGTACCAAGCAGATCTCCATCTGTCAAGAGTGTCTGCCCTTAGTATCTGTGACAGATGTAGGACTATCTTCTTAAGGTACCAAGCAGACCTCCATCTGTGAAGAGTGTCTGTCATCCTCAGTATCTGTGACATATGTCGGACTATCTTCCTTAGGTACCAAGCAGATCTCCATCTGTCAAGAGTGTCTGCCCTTAGTTTCTGTGACGGATGTAGGACTATCTTCTTAAGGTACCAAGCAGATCTCCGCTCAGAAGAGTGTCTGTCATCCTCAGTATCTGTGACTGATGTAGGACGATCTTTATTAGGTACCAAGCAGATCTCCATCTATGAAGAGTGTCTGTCATCCTCGTATCTGTGACATATGTAGGACTATCTTCATTAGTTACCAAGCAGATCTCCATCTGGGAAGAGTGTCTGTCATCCTCAGTATCTGTGACATATGTAGGGCTATCTTCAAAAGGTACCAAGCAGATCTCCATCTGTGAAGAGTGTCTGTCCTTAGTATCTGTGACATATATCTGACTTCCTTCATTAGTTACCAAGTAGATCTCCGCTCTGTGAAGAGTGTCTGTCCTTAGTATCAGTGACAGATATAGGACTATCTTTATTAGGTACCAAGCAGATCTCCGTCTGTGAAGAGTGTCTCTCCTTAGTATCTGTGACAGATGTAGGACTATCTTCATTAGTTACCAAGCAGATCTCCATCAGGGAAGAGTGTCTGTCATCCTCAGTATCTGTGACATATGTAGGACTATCTTCATTAGTTACCAAGTAGATCTCCATCAGGGAAGAGTGTCTGTCATCCTCAGTATCTGTGACATATGTAGGGCTATCTTCAAAAGGTACCAAGCAGATCTCCGTCTGTGAAGAGTGTCTGTCCTTAGTATCTGTGACAGATGTAGGACTATCTTCATTAGTTACCAAGCAGATCTCCGTCTGTGAAGAGTGTCTGTCCTTAGTTTCTGTGACAGATGTAGGACTATCTTCATTAGGTACCAAGCAGATCTCCGTCAGTAAGGAGTGTCTGTTGTCAGTATCTGTGACAGATGTGGGACTATCTACATTAGTTACCAAGCAGATCTCCATCTGTGAAGAGTGTCTGTCCTTAGTATCTGTGACAGATGTAGGACTATCTTCATTAGTTACGAAGCAGATCTCCGTCTGTGAAGAGTGTCTGTCCTTAGTATCTGTGACAGATGTAGGACTATCTTCATTAGGTACCAAGCAGATCTCCGTCAGTAAGGAGTGTCTGTTGTCAGTATCTGTGACAGATGTAGGACTATCTACATTAGTTACCAAGCAGATCTCCATCTGTGAAGAGTGTCTGTCCTTAGTATCTGTGACAGATGTAGGACTATCTACATTAGTTACCAAGCAGATCTCCATCTGTGAAGAGTGTCTGTCCTCAGTATCTGTGACAGATGTAGGACTATGTTCATTAGGTACCAAGCAGATCTTCGTCTGTGAAGAGTTTCAGTCATCCTCAGTATCTGTGACAGATGTAGGACTATCTACATTAGTTACCAAGCAGATCTCCATCTGTGAAGAGTGTCTGTCCTCAGTATCTGTGACAGATGTAGGACTTTCTTCATTTGGTACACTATAAAGGGGTTAATTTAAATTTTACAGTATTATTATTCTTGCAACAAGATGCACGTCTAATGAGGAGGACTTCCTCATTTTAAGTGCACTCATTAACCAGGGTCACTTTCCTGGATTTCATGGACTTTGGTATCCTGGGCATAATGTTACAAAGTACTTGCCACATGTGCTGTGTGATGATCCTCACACTCCGGGGAAAAGCTTTCTCACACTCCTCCAAGCTAGAGAGCTAGTTGTTCACCTTCTCTGTAACCTCATCAACTATGAGCTCTGTAAGTATCTGTGTGCTCGAGCTCTGGATGTCACCCTTAACACCCATCTTCTCAGCCAATGTCTGTGCTATGATGCTGCCCATGTCTCCAAGACACTTAGACACCTGGTCCTTTGGCACAAACATAATGCTCGCACCATCACTCTCACACTGCAAGAGCTCAAAGATGTGTGTTGCTGCAACATCGATTAATTCCAAACACATCTCCGTCAGTTTGGGTTTTGTTCTCGGGTCCAGTGATCCAGCCTCTAGATTAAGCCACTGTATGGATGTCAGGCGGACGCCTGAGTAGGTCCTTGTTGACCAAAATGTTGGTCTGTGTACTTGCCTCTGTGTTGTTCATTGTTCTTGCTCTGATGTTGAATTAAGTCTGCACAATCCTGATCTTACTTATATAGACATATCAGAGTCTTTGTCCATATATGGACTGATGGAATCACCAAAGCAGCCCCAGAGCAGAGCTTAAGAGATAGGAAGAGTTACGACACTCCCATAAGACGCCGTTGTACGCTTTCTTCCGGGTCTACTTCCGGGTTGTGGAGCCTCGAATAGTTCCAAACACCGCTTCTACAGCGAAGGTCTCCGTTCATTTGCATTGTTGGCCATCGAGTATATTAACAGGTATGTTGTTTAAAAAGCTACCCCTTTTGAATATTCAATCAAATATTTTCTATCAGAGGCTCGTTATGAAGCATATGCTTTGCTTTAGTTGTATATGCACAGCGTAATTACATAGATTTTTATCTTAGTTGGTGTCCGACTTACTGCTACTTTTTAGGTTGACTCTTGCTAACTGTGACTGGATGTAGGATAAATTGATCAAATCGCTACTTTTTTTGACCGTCAACTCCATATGAGAGGTCATTTGTAATGCACAAACGTATCTGTAAGTGTGTGTGTATTAGTAGATTACGGTGCAGAGTACAGAACAGAATCAGAATCACAACAGTCAGATGTAGTAGGCTAATGCAAGTGTTAATTTTAATGGCAAATTAGAAGTTATAGTAAGCATTACTTAAATGAACGTTGAAACGACGTTAGTATTAAACAATTTACAGATAATTGGATGATTAAAATAATTAATTCAAGTATTTGTACTTTGTATATTACAAAATTTACTAATTGGTACTGCAGTGCTCAAATTGTTCACAACAAATAATAAACTAAAATGGATGTAGAACAAAATATTTACAAATTATTTACAATAATTTTCAAGATTATCTCTCTTTCTGTCTCTCCTGAATTTTCAGGGCTGTTTCATTAACATATGATTTTGAATAATTTGCTCTAAGTGCATCACTACCTGCTGTGTTAACTGTTTTATCTGTTCTCTCCCTATTTGCCTTCATGTGCTTTTAGTGTCCAGGACACAGATGAAGAAGAGGATGTCTCCTAGCACCCACTCCGACCCAACCCCCCCACACACTTGTTGTTGAATAAATAAATAAAAAATAAATAATATTTCATGAATCAAAGATAGAGACTTTATTGTCTGTCATCAATGATAAATTTGTCTTTGTTAGGCGCTCCTTCAAAATATTTAAAAGGGATAACATAACAAAACCAATTAAAAAGAAAATACAATGCTTAAAAAGGAATACACCAGACATTCTTCCACAAAAAAGAAGGGGAGTTGTTAACAGCAGCATGTGTCTATCTCTGTTCATGGTTGCTATTGCAGAGGGGATGAAGACTAAAGATGTTTCTCCGGGCCAGAGGAACTTTATAACGTCTGCCTGATGGCAGCATCTGAAAGCAGTGGCAGAGGGGGTGGAAGGAATCTTCTGTCATCAGGGTGGCTTTTCTGTTCACATACCAAGTGTACAGCATAATGAGTTATTTAATATATTGATTTATCTATACGTCTCACTCATATATATATATATATATATATATATATATATATATATATACACATACACACATATATACACATATACATATATATATACATACATATATATAGACAGATGTATAAAGTTATATATATATATATAGACAGATGTATATATATATATATATATGTATATATATATATATATATATATATATATATATATATATATATATATATATATATATATATATATATATATATATATATACATGTATGTATGCATATTTATGTAAAGAGAGGGATACATAGGTAGATATAGATATGTACAGGGTGTCCCAAAAAATAATACACGTTTTAGCAGCTGATAACTCAATTTAAATAAAATGCTACTAGAAGTCTGAAAATGCAGTTGAAGTGCAAAGACAATTTAAGAGGGAGTTTTGAAAAGAACCACCAACACAAGTTACCATCAGTGGATCAGAACAGACATCAGTTTGTGAAGAAGTAGTGATAAAACAATAGAATGATGTTCAGAAATTGTTTTACATGTTGGAAATGTAATTATAATAAACACCTAGTTTACAATTATTGAACGTGTACATTTTTGGGAACCCCTGTATATGTATATATAGATAGATAGATATTCTGTGTATGGTTTAGTCTTAAAATGATACTGGTGGTCCGGGTCCTGCTGAATGGATTCGTTTCTACTCTGCTTTTCAGTCATTCCCAGGCCACAGGTAAGTGAGTGGAAGCAAACTTAAGCTTAATATAGACATTCTTTGGAAATATTATAATCCAGTTGAGCAAAAGAACACCTTAAATCATCTTGCATTTCAATGTAAAAGTCCATTTGTCATGCTAACACATACGTGAAACTTTCCTCCAAAACAAAAACATCTACTTTACAAAGTCTTCAGCGGTCATCTTACCACTCCAAGTGTAAAATTGACATATGCAAGAATGCAATAAAAATCAAACAAGTACTTGGATATGTGATTTTATTCATGTTTACCATGAAATATTGCGATCCCCGCTGTCTGTCCCATAGAAGAACATGTCAGCGCAGCGTGTGTTTGGAACTATTCAGGCTTACATGAACCACGTGACCTCCACGGCGAGGTCATGAGTGTCATAACTCTTATTATCTCTATAGCTCTGCCCCAGAGGAACGTCCTTTGATCCAGAGGTCCAATCAGCAGCAAGGGAAGATCAAAGGAACATGTTCTGCCTCCTCCCCCTTGTTGCCATAGTAACTGTTAAAGAATGGTGCTGCATTAGTCTGCCTGTGTCAGGCCAACTGTAATAATCAGCCTTTGCATGTGAGACCCTGCACTCTGCAGTCAGCTGGCTACAGACCAAACACCCTCAGGCCCTCCTCCTCATCTCTGGGGACTTTAATCACACACAGACGGACATCTGCTTGGTACCTAATGAAGATAGTCCTACATCTGTCACAGATACTAAGGACAGATGCTCTTCACAGATGGAGATCTGCTTGGGAACTAATGAAGATAGTCCGACATCAGTCACAGATACTGAGGAAGACAGACACTCTTCACAGATGGAGGTCTGCTTGGTACCTAATGAAGATAGTCCTACATCAGTCACAGATACTGAGGATGACAGACACTGTTCACAGATGGAGATCTGCTGATTACCTTATGAAGATAGTCCTGCATCTGTCACAGATACTGAGGATGACAGAAACTCTTCACTTTTAACAGACGGAGATCTGCTTGGTACCTAATGAAGATAGTCCTACATCAGTCAAAGATACTGAGGATGACAGACACTCTTGACAGATGGAGATCTGCTTGGTACCTAAGGAAGATAGTCCGACATATGTCACAGATACTGACGACAGACACTCTTTACTGACGGAGATCTACTTGGTACCTACTGAAGATCGTCCCACATCTGTCACAGATACTTAGGATGACAGACACTCTTCGCAGATGGAGATCTGCTTGGTCATTAATGAAGATAGTCCTACATATGTCACAGATACTAAGGACAGACACTCTTCACAGATGAAGATCTGCTTGGTATGTAATGAAGATAGTCCTACATCTGTCACAGATACTGACGACAGACACTCTTTACTGACAGAGATCTACTTGGTACCTAATGAAGATAGTCCCACATTTGTCACAGATACTTAGGATGACAGACACTCTTCGCAGATGGAGATCTGCTTGGTACCTAATGAAGATAGTCCTACATCTGTCAGAGATACTAAGGACAGACACTCTTCACAGACGGAGATCTGCTTGGTACCAAATGCCAAGGTACTGTATGTCCTCAGTATCTGTGACAGATGTCTGACTCTACATCTGTCACAGATACTGAGGACAGACACTCTTCACAGACGGAGATTTGCTTGGTACCTAATGAAGATAGTCCTACATCAGTCACAGAAACTGAGGACAGACACTCTTCACAGATGGAGATCTGCTTGGTACCTAATGAAGATAGTCCTTCATCTGTCACAGAAACTGAGAACAGACACTCTTCACAGATGGAGATCTGCTTGGTACCTAATGCCAAGATACTGTCTGTCCTCAGTATCTGTGACAGATGTCGGACTCTCAATCTGTCACAGATAATGAGGACAGACACTCTTCACAGACGAAGATCTGCTTGGTACCTACTGAAGATAGTCCTACATCTGTCACAGATACTGAGGATGACAGACACTCTTCGCAGATGGAGATCTGCTTGGTACCAAATGCCAAGGTACTTTATGTCCTCAGTATCTGTGACAGATGTCGGACTCTACATCTGTCACAGATACTGAGGACAGACACTCTTCACAGACGGAGATCTGCTTGGTACCTACTGAAGATAGGCCTCCATCTGTCACAGATACTGAGGACAGACACTCTTCACAGACGGAGATCTGCTTGGTAGGTAATGAAGAAAGTCCGACATCTGTCACAGATAATGAGGACAGACACTCTTCACAGACGGAGATCTGCTTGGTACCTACTGAAGATAGTCCTGCATCTGTCACAGATACTGAGGACAGACACTCTTCACAGACGGAGGTCTGCTTAGTAACTAATGAAGATAGTCCTTCATCTGTCACAGATACTGAGGACAGAAACTCTTCACAGACGGAGATCAGCTTGGTAACTAATGAAGATAGTCCTGCATCTGTCACAGATACTGAGGACAGACACTCTTCACAAACAGAGATCTGCTTGGTATGTAATGAAGAAAGTCCGACATCTGTCACAGATAATGAGGACAGACACTCTTCACAGACGGAGATCTGCTTGGTACCTACTGAAGATAGTCCTGCATCTGTCACAGATACTGAGGACAGACACTCTTCACAAACAGAGATCTGCTTGGTATGTAATGAAGAAAGTCCGACATCTGTCACAGATAATGAGGACAGACACTCTTCACAGACGGAGATCTGCTTGGTACCTACTGAAGATAGTCCTGCATCTGTCACAGATACTGAGGACAGACACTCTTCACAGACGGAGGTCTGCTTGGTAACTAATGAAGATAGTCCTTCATCTGTCACAGATACTGAGGACAGAAACTCTTCACAGACGGAGATCTGCTTGGTAACTAATGAAGACAGTACTACATCTGTCACAGATACTGAGGACAGACACTCTTCACAGATGGAGATCTGCTTGGTACCTAATGAAGATAGTCCTACATCAGTCAAAGAAACTGAGGATGACTAAGACTATTCACATATGGAGATCTGCTTGGTACCTACTGAAGAGAGTCCTGCATCTGTCACAGATACTGAGGATGACAGACACTCTTTACAGATGGAGGTCTGCTTGGTACCTAATGAAGATAGTCCTACATCAGTCAAAGAAACTGAGGATGACTAAGACTATTCACATATGGAGATCTGCTTGGTACCTACTGAAGAGAGTCCTGCATCTGTCACAGATACTGAGGATGACAGACACTCTTCACAGAAGGAGGTCTGCTTGGTACCTAATGAAGAGTGTCAGTCATCTGTCACAGATACTGAGGATGACAGACACTCTTTACAGATGGAGGTCTGCTTGGTACCTAATGAAGATAGTCCTACATCTGTCACAGATACTGAGGATGACAGACACTCTTCCCAGATAGAGATCTGCTTGGTAACTAATGAAGATAGTCTTACATCTGTCACAGATACTGAGGTTGACAGACACTCTTCACTCTTCACTCTTCACAGACGGAGATCTGCTTGGTACCTAATGAAGATAGTCCTACATCTGTCACAGATACTGAGGATGACAGACACTCTTCGCAGATGGAGATCTGCTTGGTACCAAATGCCAAGGTACTTTATGTCCTCAGTATCTGTGACAGATGTCGGACTCTACATCTGTCACAGATACTGAGGACAGACACTCTTCACAGACGGAGATCTGCTTGGTACCTACTGAAGATAGGCCTCCATCTGTCACAGATACTGAGGACAGACACTCTTCACAGACGGGAGATCTGCTTCGTACCTAACGAAGATAGTCCTACATCAGTAACAGATACTGAGGACAGACACTTCACAGAAGGGAGATCTGCTTCGTACCTAATGAAGATAGCCCTGCATCTCTCACAGATACTGAGGATGACAGACACTCTTCCCAGACGGAGATCTGCTTGGTAACTCATGAAGACAGTCCTACACCTGTCACAGATACTGAGGATGACAGACACTCTTCACAGATGGAGGTCTGCTTGGTACCTAACAAAGTTAGTCCTAAATCTGTCACAGATACTGAAGACAGAAACTCTTCACAGACAGAGTTCTGCTTGGTACCTAATAAAGACAGTTTGAGATCTGTCTTAAATACTGAGGATGACAGACACTCTTCACAGACGGAGATCTGCTTGGTAACTAATGAAGATAGGCCTTCATCTGTCACAGATACTGAGGACAGACACTTCACAGAAGGGAGATCTGCTTCGTACCTAATGAAGATAGCCCTGCATCTCTCACAGATACTGAGGATCACTGACACTCTTCCCAGACGGAGATCTGCTTGGTAACTCATGAAGACAGTCCTACATCTTTCACAGATACTGAGGATGACAGACATTCTTCACAGATGGTGATCTGCTTCATACCTAATGAAGATAGTCTTACATCTGTCACAGATACTGAGGACACACACTCTTCATTGAAGAAGATCTGCTTGGTAACTAATGAAGGTGGTCCAAAATTGAATTAGTTCTTTCTTTTCCCATGCTGAACATGGGAAAAGGACCGTACAGTCCTGGTGAGTACAGTGTCCTCCACACAGAAGTCAATGTAATCCGTTATACAGTCTGTGAGGTTGTCGATGTCCTCCCCGTGAGGATCACAGAACTCCTTCCACACAGTTGACTCAAAGCCTTCCCGTCAGAGCCTTTTCAGTCTCCTCAGACCATCTCTTAACTGCGCAGGTCACAGCTGGCTGCCTGTGGAAAAGTGGTTTTTTACATGGGCTGGAGATAAACCAGGTTGTGGTCTTATCTCCACAGGGGAGGGAGGGGTGATGACTTGTATGCATCCTTGGTGTTTGCATACAGTAAGTTCAGTATTTTATTGTCTCTGGTGTGGCAGGTGACATACTGGGTGAAAGTGGGCAAAGTGGAGGATGGAGAGGTGTGATTAAAGTCCCCAGAGATGAGGAGGAGGGCCTGAGGGTGTTTGGTCTGTAGCCAGCTTACTGCAGAGTGCAGGGTCTCACATGAAAAGGCTGATTATTACAGTTGGCCTGACACAGGCAGACTAATGCAGCACCACTCTTTAACAGTTACTATGTCAACGAGGGGGAGGAGGCAGAACATGTTCCTTTGATCTTCCCTTGCTGCTGATTGGACCTCTGGATCAAAGGACGTTCCTCTGGTGCTGCTTTGGTGATTCCATCAGTCCATATATGGACATAGACTCTGATATGTCTATATAAGTAAGATCAGGATTGTGCAGACTTAATTCGACATCAGAGCAAGAACAATGAACAGTTGATCACAGCCTTCCTGTCAGAGTTACAGTTGTCTCCCTGTGCTGAATGAGATGGGAAAAGCTGTCCAGATCACAGAACTCCTTCACACAGTTCTCAGCAAGGCACTGTCATCAGAGCCTCAAAGTGTTCAGGACTGCCTGTGACTGGTGTGCTATGCATCTGGCTGCTTTGCCACACATGGGCTGGTGTTTTATTGTCTCTGGTGTGGCAGGTGACATACTGGTGAAATCTCCACAGGGGAGGAGGGGAGGTGGTGAAAGTGCATCCTTGGTGATGCAGGACAGTGTTGGTCTGTAGCCAGCTTACTGCAGAGTCTCCACTGGAGGTGACTGATTGGTTGACATGGTGCAGCATACAGTGGAGGAGTACTGTAACAGGGGAGGAGAGAGAGGAACATGTTCCTTTGATCTTCCTTGCTTGCTGCAGGACTGATCTCGATCTGGCTGCTGAGGATTCCTCTGGATATACAGTGGTAGACTCTAGAGATATGTCTATAAGTAAGATCAGGATTGTGCAGACTTAATTCAGACATCAGAGCAAGAACAATGAATTCAGACATCAGACAAGTACACAGACAGGACCAACATTTTGGTCAATCTTCAATGTGCTGATTGGACTCTGACATCTCCTCTGCAAAGCTGAGTGGCTGGAGAGCTGGCTCTTGGACCCAACTCGGAGATTGTTAGTGCTTGTTTGTGCAAGAGTACAACATTTCCTGCTCTCATTTGCTTCCTTCTTAACTCTGCTTTTTAATCATTTTAATCATTTTATTTATAAATACTGAAGATGTACATCCATCATTTCATGACTTATTTTGAAGATTCCAAGATTTCAAATATTTCCTTCTGTGATCTGACGACATGTCGGGGCAACAGGAAATTAAACGAGCTACAAATTCCTTCTGTGGATTTTTTGGAGATATCAACAGAAATTAATGAGCTACAAGCATGGATTTTTGCTTTAGAATCAGAAAAAGGACTTCACAAGATCCAGTCTTACTTCAATAAAAAAGGGTGGGTGACAAACCCGCTGCTTTCATCTTAAACCTGAGTGATACTCTGTCTTTTCCAAAACTCTGTAAAGACCAAAATGCCTCATCTTGGAGAGAACTTGGTGCTAAGCCAAAGCAGCACAAAGCCATGAAAGACAATGCTAATACCAACGGGAAATCACCTGAAATACAGCTCACCAACAGATTTTTGCCACTGTCAGAGACTGATTTTAATGAATTCAATGATTCTTACAAACAGAGAGAAAACGGATTGTTTTCACTAAACAGGAGCCATAAAGTCGGCAAAAGACAGCAGGCAGACAGACAATCTGGACTAAACGTCAAGGTCAGAGATACGCTGCTGCTAGGAGACGGTGCTATCAGTGGCCTGAACCATACAAGAATCGAAACATGCTGCTATCCCAGTGCCACCGTCTCTGAGATAACAACACTCCTCCCAAAAGCTTTGTCAACACACCGAGGAGTCAAACAGCTGATCGTGCACGTGGGTGCAGTGGACATCAGAAAGGAACAGACTGAAGTCTTGAAAAGGGATTTCACTAAGTTCTTCAAGGAGCTTGATAAAGTGGAGGTCAAAACATTCATCAGTGGACCTCTTCCAAACATCGACGGGAAGATAAACAAGTTCAGCCGGCTGCTTCAGCTGAACACATGGCTGTCCAAAGAGTGTGCGCACAGAGGATTTCACTACATTGAGAACTTTCATCTCTTCTGGAAACGAGAGGACCTGTTCAAGGGAAGGGGTCCACACTGTGCAGAAGTGGGAGGAGAGTGCTAACGGAGCACCTCCTCCACGCTCTGAGGCATCAGGATGGGACGGGACAGGGTCCTGTGCAACCAGTGAGAGAAAGGAGGAATGAGAGAAGCATCCCTGCTGCAGTTTCATCACCAGCTGCACCACAACAGCCTGCACCGCAACAGCCTCCGCCACCACAGCCTCCACTGCAACAACCTCCACCACCCCCAGTGAAGGATACAGCACCAGCTGCACCACAACAGCCTCCACCAGCCCCACAAAAGGATCCAGGCCCACCATCAGCTCCACCTTCCCCCGGGACCCCATCACAGGCCTTGGACTCGCCTATGAAGGCCCCAGCAGAAGTTTCAGACCCAGCAGCACCCCTATCACCTCCCCTATCCACAGACCAGCCCTGGGGACCCCCTGCTACATCTACCCCTCTAGAGACTTGTCCCTTTCCTTTTCATCCCCACCTTCCCCCATGGGCCTTCCCAACCATCTTGAAGGCCTGATCAAATCAGGGATCCAGATGGTTCCCCTCACCCCAATATAGCAAGGTCAAGACCGTCACTAGCTATTCGAGACTCTTCTCCATATAAAATTGTGCCTCTGTTGAAGTTCCTCGACAGGAACTTCGACTCCCCCTCACAAACACAAGCTCCCCCAGCCCCTCCCCCTCGGCTCTCATCTGGTCCATCACCCAAACTCCTCCCTGTTCGTCCTCCCCTGCCTGCCCCCAGAGCTGGTATCCCTAAGCGCCAGGATGAACAGGGCCTCTGCTGTCCCAGGACTTACAGTCATGATAAAGGTAATATCAAGCTGGGGCCCTGTGAGACATCATTTTCCCCTAGTGCCATATCTACAGTCACACCACATAGACTAGATTACAGAAGGACAGTTAGATTGTCCAATCAGAGAAATTTAATCCATATCCCTTGTAAGAAGATAATATCCTGTCCTAATGCAACTAATCTGAAACTTGCTGTGCTCAATGTTAGATCCCTGTCCAACAAATCATTTTTAATTAATAATTTGATCACTTCTTATAAACTTGATTTTATGTTTTTAACTGAAACATGGCTTGACAAAAACACAGGTAATGCAGTTTTAATGGAATCAACTCCACCCAACTTCAAATTTGAATCTGAAACACAAGAAAACAAAAAGGGTGGAGGTGTCTGTGCAGTATTTAGAGATCATATGGTTACGCACAGGTTGTCATTTGGGGTGTTTTCATCATTTGAGTATGTGTCCTTTAAAATGGAGATAAGACTATCCCGTCCATACTCGATATATAGTCCTATACAAGCCCCCGCAACACTATAAAAGTTTTATTGATGATTTTACTGGGATGCTTTCAATTGTATGCACTGACTTTGATAGTTTGGTCATTACAGGTGATTTTAGTATACATGTGGATAATGTCTGTGACAGAAATGCTAAAGAGCTCAGTGCTGTCCTTGAAACCTTTGGCCTGACTCAGCATGTGTGTGAGCCCACGCATAACAGAGCAGCACACTCTGGACCTGCTCATTACAAAGGGGTTAATATTTCAAATGTCAATGTGGTTGATGTTGCCCTGTCTGATCATTTCTGTGTCTTCTTTGACCTGTCTGTTTCTCCCACACCACCGGCTGGTCCTGCAGTAGTACAGAGGAGACACATAAATAACAGCACAGGTGCTCTGTTCATGGAAATGATTAACTTTGAAAATGTCTCATTTTCTAATGTTGATGATTTGTTGAGCTCTGTTACTTCAAGTGATTTGAATGTTCTGGACACCATTGCCCCTGTGAAAGTTAAAATGGTTAAAAATAAGCAGAAGTCACCATGGAGGAATGACGACTCGGTCAGGGCACAGAAAAGGGAGTGCCGGAGGGCCGAGCAGAAATGGCGAAAGTCAAAACTCCATGTTCATTACGAAATTTATAAAGAAAAGTTGTACATGTTCAATCAGATCTTACATAGAACAAGGGAGATGTACTTTTCTGAAATTATTGGAAACTGCAGTAACAACTCGCGTGTCTTATTTGCAACAGTGAACAGATTAACAAACCCTCCAGCTCAACTGCCATTGGAACTAATCTCCACATCTAAGTGTAATGAGTTTGCAGCCTTCTTTTGCAACAAGGTTCAGACTATTAAAAATTCCATCAATTCCACAGCACCAATAACAACCCTGCAGCCACCTAAACACTTCGAGTTGACTCATTTTGCACCTGTAACTGATAAAACTGTCCAAGAGATCATCACCAGTCTGAGTTCATCCACATGCTGCCTCGATGTGTTACCTACTAGATTTCTGAAGTCTGTGCTGAGCAGTTTGTTACCTCCACTCACTCAGATAGTTAACATGTCACTACAATCTGGAACATTCCCAAAGGCCTTGAAAACTGCGGTCATAAAGCCTCTCCTAAAGAAGAGCAGTCTTGATGCCACAGTACTGAACAACTACCGGCCCATCTCAAATCTGCCGTTCTTAGGCAAAGTCCTTGAAAAAGTTGTTTACCAACAGCTCACTGACTTTCTCCTAAAGAACAACTCATTCGATGTTTTCCAGTCAGGTTTCAGACCCCATCACAGCACTGAGACCGCTCTTATCAAGGTGACAAATGACATCCGCCTGAACACTGACGCAGGAAAAGTCTCAGTCTTAGTCCTGCTAGATCTGAGCACTGCTTTTGACACTGTCGATCATGAGATCCTTTTTCAAAGACTAAAGGACTGGGTGGGCATTTCGGGGACTGCCCTACATTGGTTGAAGTCCTATCTAGAAGACAGGAAGTACTTTGTAGAAATTGGTAACTGTGTCTCAGACCACATGGCCTTGACTTGTGGGGTGCCCCAGGTGTCAATCCTAGGACCCCTCCTATTCAGTCTCTACATGCTGCCTTTAGGCCAGTTAATACAAAGTACTAATGTGTCCTACCACAATTATGCAGATGACACTCAGATCTATGTGTCACTGACAGCAGGTGAATATGGACCAGTGGATTCACTCTGTCACTGCATCCAACAGGTCAGTGTGTGGATGCAAAGCAACTTTCTCCAGCTAAATTCAGACAAGACTGAAGTCATCGTGTTTGGTCCACAGAAACAAAGAGAAAGTGTCAGCAGTCACCTCCAGTCTCTCTCTAAAACCTACAAATCAGGTCAGAAATCTCAGGGTAATGATGGACTCAGACTTGAACTTTGGCAGCCATATAAAATCAATAACATCAGCAGCCTTTTACCATCTAAAAAACATCGCCAAAATCAGAGGTATAGTGTCTAAACCTGACCTAGAGATACTTATCCATGCATTTGTCTCTAGTAGGTTAGATTACTGTAACGGCCTGCTCACCGGCCTCTCCAAACGAGCCATAACACAGCTGCAGTACATCCAGAATGCTGCTGCTCGGGTCCTGACCAGAACCAGGAAGAACGAACACATTAGTCTTGTGCTCAGGTCCCTACACTGGCTTCCTGTGGCTCAGAGAATAGATTTTAAAGCAGCTCTGCTTGTGTACAAGTCTCTCCATGGCCTAGCACCAAAGTACATCTCTGACATGTTAGTGCCATATGAACCATCTCGGACTCTGAGGACCTCAGGGGCCGGCCTTCTGCTGGTACGGAAAGTCAGGACTAAACATGGAGAATCAGGGTTTCAGTTTTATGCAGCTAAAATCTGGAACAGTCTTTCTAAAGATGTGAGACAGGCCTCTACTCTGACAATGTTCAAATCTAGGCTCAAAACAGCTCTGTTTAACTGTGCATATGACTGAAAGGATCTGATCTGCACTCTTCTTTTTAAATTTATTTTATAATGATTAATATTGATTTTATTTTGTGTTGTGATTTTTTTTTCTTTTTTTTTTAAGTCATTTTATAATGATTATTGTTGATTCTACTTTGTACTGTGATTTTAATGCATTTTTCTTGTTCTGTAAAGCACTTTGAATTGCCTTGTGTATGAATTGTGCTCTACAAATAAACTTGCCTTGCCTTGCCTTGGAATTAATCGATGTTGCAGCAACACACATCTTTGAGCTCTTGCAGTGTGAGAGTGATGGTGCGAGCATTGTGTTTGTGCCAAAGGACCAGGTGTCTAAGTGTCTTGGAGACATGGGCAGCATCATAGCACAGACATTGGCTGAGAAGATGGGTGTTAAGGGTGACATCCAGAGCTCGAGCACACAGATACTGACAGAGCTCAGAGTTGATGAGGTTACAGAGCAGGTGAACAACTATCTCTCTAGCTTGGAGGAGTGTGAGAAAGCTTTTCCCCGTAGTGTGAGGATCATCGCACAACACATGTGGCAAGTACTTTGTAACATTATGCCCAGGATACCAAAGTCCATGAAATGAATGAGAAGTCCTCCTCATTGGCGTGCATCTTGTTGCCAGAATAATAATACTGTAAAATTTAAAGCATTTATAGTGTACCAAATGAAGAAAGTCTGAGATCTGTCACAGATACTGAGGACAGACACTCTTCACAGACAGAGATCTGCTTATAGTGTAACTAAATGAAGATAGTCTGACATCTGTCACAGATACTGAGGACAGACACTCTTCACTCATCACAGACAGAGATCTGCTTGGTAACTAATGAAGATAGTCCTACATATGTCACAGATACTGAGGATGACTGACACTCTTCCCAGATGGAGAGATCTGCTTGGTACCTAATGAAGATAGTCCTACATATGTCACAGATACTGAGGATGACTGAAACTCTTCCCAGATGGAGATCTGCTCGGTACCTAATCAACATAGTCCTACATATGTCACAGATACTGAGGTTGACAGACACTCTTCAATCTTCACAGACGGAGATCTGCATGGTACCTTATGAAGATAGTCCTACATTTGTCACAGATACTAAGGACAGACACTCTTCACAGACGGAGATCTGCTTGGTACCTAATGAAGATAGTCCTACATCTGTCACAGATTCTGAAGATGACAGACACTCTTTATAGACGGAGGTCTGCTTGGTACCTACTGAAGATAGACCTACATCTGTCACAGATACTGAGGATGACAGACACTCTTCACTCATCACAGACAGAGATCTGCTTGGTACCTACTGAAGATAGTCCTACATCTGTCACAGATACTGAGGACATACACTCTTCACTGAAGAATATCTGCTTGGTAACTAATGAAGGTAGTCCAAAATTGAATTAGTTCTTCCTTTTCCCATGCTGAACATGGGAAAAGCACCGTACAGTCCTGGTGAGTACAGTGTCCTCCACACAGAAGTTAATGTAATCCGTTATACAGTCTGTGAGGTTGTCGATGTCCTCCCCGTGAGGATCACAGAACTCCTTCCACACAGTTGACTCAAAACAGTCACTCAGAGCCTCTTCAGTCTCCTCAGACCATCTCTTAACTGCGCGTGTCACAGCTGTCTGCCTGTGGAAAAGTGGTTTGTACACGGGCTGGAGATAAACCAGGTTGTGGTCTGATCTCCACAGGGGAGGGAGGGGAGATGACTTGTATGCATCCTTGCTGTTTGCATACAGTAAGTCCAGTATTTTATTGTCTCTGGTGTGGCAGGTGACATACTGGGTTAAAGTGGGCAAAGTGGAGGATGGAGAGGTGTGATTAAAGTCCCCAGAGATGAGGAGGAGGGCCTGAGGGTGTTTGGTCTGTAGCCAGCTGACTGCAGAGTGCAGGGTCTCACATGCAAAGGCTGATTATTACAGTTGGCCTGACAGAAGCAGACTAATGCAGCACCATTCTTTAACAGTTACTATGGCAACGAGGGGGAGGAGGCAGAACATGTTCCTTTGATCTTCCCTTGCTGCTGATTGGACCTCTGGATCAAAGGACGTTCCTCTGGTGCTGCTTTGGTGATTCCATCAGTCCATATATGGACATAGACTCTGATATGTCTATATAAGTAAAATCAGGATTGTGCAGACTTAATTCGACAATCAGAGCAAGAACAATGAACAACACAGAGGCAAGTACACAGACCAACATTTTGGTCAACAAGGACCTACTCAGGCGTCCGCCTGACATCCATGCAGTGACTTAATCTAGAGGCTGGATCACTGGACCCGAAAACAAAACCCAAACTGACGGAGATGTGTTTGGAATTAATCGATGTTGCAGCAACACACATCTTTGAGCTCTTGCAGTGTGAGAGTGATGGTGCGAGCATTATGTTTGTGCCAAAGGACCAGGTGTCTAAGTGTCTTGAAGACATGGGCAGCATCATAGCACAGACATTGGCTGAGAAGATGGGTGTTAAGGGTGACATCCAGAGCCCGAGCACACAGATACTGACAGAGCTCATAGTTGATGAGGTTACAGAGAAGGTGAACAATTAGCTCTCTAGCTTGGAGGAGTGTGAGAAAGCTTTTCCCCGGAGTGTGAGGATCATCGCACAAAACATGTGGCAAGTATTTTGTAACATTATGCCCAGGATACCAAAGTCCATGAAATCCAGGAAAGTGACCCTGGTGAATGAGTTTGAATGCACTTCTAATAATAATACTGTAAAATTTAATGCAACCCCTTTATAGTGTACCACATGAAGAAAGTCCTACATGTGTCACAGATACTGAGGACAGACACTCTTCACAGACAGAGACCTCCTTGGTAACTAACGAAGATAGTCCTACATCTGTCACAGATACTGAGGACAGATACTCTTCACAGATGGAGATCTGCTTGGTAACTAATGAAGATAGTCCTACATCTGTCACAGATACTGAGAACAGACACTCTTCACAGATGGAGATCTGCTTGGTAACTAATGAAGATAGTCCTACATCTGTCACAGATACTGAGAACAGACACTCTTCACAGATGGAGATCTGCTTGGTAACTAATGAAGATAGTCCTACATCTGTCACAGATACAAAGGGCAGACACTCTTCACAGATGGAGATCTGCTTGGTAACTTATGAAGACAGTCCTACATCTGTCACAGATACTGAGGACAGACACTCTTCCCAGATGGAGATCTGCTTGGTACCTAATAAGGTTGTCCTAAATCTGTCACAGATACTGAGGATGACTGACACTCTTCACAGACGGAGGTCTGCTTGGTACCTTACAAAGTTATTCCTACATCCGTCACAGACACTGAGGATGACAGATACACTTCACAGACGGAGATCTGCTTGGTACCTAATGAAGATAGTCCTACATCTGTCACAGATACTGAGGACAGACACTCTTCACTAAGAATATCTGCTTGGTAACTAATGAAGGTAGTCCAAAATTGAAATAGTTCTTTCTTTTCCCATGCTGAACATGGGAAAAGCACCGTACAGTCCTGGTGAGTACAGTGTCCTCCACACAGAAGTTAATGTAATCCGTTATACAGTCTGTGAGGTTGTCGATGTCCTTCCC
The DNA here is from genome assembly GCA_036419115.1 of Scarus forsteni. Classification (NCBI taxonomy): domain Eukaryota; kingdom Metazoa; phylum Chordata; class Actinopteri; order Labriformes; family Labridae; genus Scarus; species Scarus forsteni. The sequence continues at coordinate 72,851 of JAZDUH010000210.1, read as the reverse complement.
GTGAGGATCACAGAACTCCTTCCACACAGTTGACTCAAAACAGTCCCCCAGAGCTTTTTCAGTCTCCTCAGACCATCTCTTAACTGCGCGGGTCACAGCTGGCTGCCTGTGGAAAAGTGGTTTGTACACGGGCTGGAGATAAACCAGGTTGTGGTCTGATCTCCACAGGGGAGGGAGGGGTGATGACTTGTATGCATCCTTGGTGTTTGCATACAGTAAGTCCAGTATTTTATTGTCTCTGGTGTGGCAGGTGACATACTGGGTGAAAGTGGGCAAAGTGGAGGATGGAGAGGTGTGATTAAAGTCCCCAGAGATGAGGAGGAGGGCCTGAGGGTGTTTGGTCTGTAGCCAGCTGACTGCAGAGTGCAGGGTCTCACATGCAAAGGCTGATTATTACAGTTGGCCTGACACAGGCAGACTAATGCAGCACCATTCTTTAACAGTTACTATGGCAACGAGGGGGAGGAGGCAGAACATGTTCCTTTGATCTTCCCTTACTGCTGATTGGACCTCTGAATCAAAGGACGTTCCTCTGGTGCTGCTTTGGTGATTCCATCAGTCCATATATGGACATAGACTCTGATATGTCTATATAAGTAAGATCAGGATTGTGCAGACTTAATTCGATATCAGAGCAAGAACAATGAACAACACAGAGGCTAGTACACAGACCAACATTTTGGTCAACAAGGACCTAATCAGGCGTCCGCCTGACATCCATACAGTGGCTTAATCTAGAGGCTGGATCACTGGATCCGAGAACAAAACCCAAACTGACGGAGATGTGTTTGGAATTAATCGATGTTGCTGCAACACACATCTTTGAGCTCTTGCAGTGTGAGAGTGATGGTGCGAGCATTATGTTTGTGCCAAAGGACCAAGTGTCTTGGAGACATGGGCAACATCATAGCACAGACATTGGCTGAGAAGATGGGTGTTAAGGGTGACATCCAGAGCTCGAGCACACAGATACTGACAGAGCTCATAGTTGATGAGGTTACAGAGAAGGTGAACAACTAGCTCTCTAGCTTGGAGGAGTGTGAGAAAGCTTTTCCCCGGAGTGTAAGGATCATCGCACAACATATGTGGCAAGTATTTTGTAACATTATGCCCAGGATACCAAAGACCATGAAATCCAGGAAAGTGACCCTGGTGAATGAGTTTGAATGCACTTCTAATGAGGAAGTCCTCTGCCAGAATAATAATACCGTAAAATTTAAAGCAACCCCTTCATAGTGTACCAAATGAAGAAAGTCCTACGTCTGTCACAGATACTGAGGACAGACACTCTTCACAGACAGAAATCTGCTTGGTACCTAATGAAGATAGTCCTACATCTGTCACAGATACTGAGGACAGACACTCTTCACAAACAGAGATCTGCTTGATACCTAATGAAGATAGTCAACATCAGTCAAAGATACTGAGGATGACAGACGCTTCACAGACAGAGATCTGCTTGGTACCTAATGAAGATAGTCCTACTGTCCCAGATACTGAGGATGACAGACACTCTGAGATGGAGATCTGCTTGGAACCTACTGAAGATAGTCCTATCTGTCACAGATACTAAGACAACTCTTCCAGACAGAGATCTGCTTGGTACCAACAAACTTAGTCCTACATCTGTCACAGATACTGTGACTGACACTCTTCACAGATGGAGATCTGCTTGGTACCAAATGAAGATAGTCCTGCATCTGTCACAGATACTGAGGATGACTAACACTCTTCACAGATGGAGATCTGCTTGGTACCAAATGAAGATAGTCCTACATCTGTCACAGATACTGAGGATGACTGACACTCTTCACAGATGGAGATCTGCTTGGTTCAATGAATATAGTCCTATGTCTGTCAAAGATAGTGAGGATGACTGACACTCTTCACAGATGGAGATCTGCTTGGGACCAAATGAAGATAGTCCTAAGTCTGTAACAGATACTGAGGATGAATGACACTTTTCACAGATGTAGATCTGCATGGTACCAAATGAAGATAGTCCTACATCTGTCACAGATAGGACACTGACACTCTTTACAGATGGAGATCTGCTTGGTGCACTGAAAATACTGAGAATGACTGACACTCTTCACAGATGGAGATCTGCTTGATACCTAATGAAGATAGTCCTACATCTGTCACAGATACTGTGGATGACTGACACTTTTACAGATGGAGATCTGCTTGGTAACTTATGAAGATAGTCCTACATCTGTCACAGATACTGAGGATGACAGACACTATTCACAGATGGAGATCTGCTTGGTAAAATGAAGATAGTCCTACATCAGTCACAGATACTGAGGATGACTAACACTCTTCACAGATGTTGATCTGCTTGATAACAAATGAAGATAGTCCTACATCTGTCACAGATACCATGGATGACTTGACACTCTTTACAGATGGAGATCTGCTTTGTACCAAATGAAGATAGTCCTACATCAGTCACAGATACTGAGGATGACTAACACTCTTCACAGATGGAGATCTGCTTGGTTACGAATGAAGATAGTCCTACGTCTGTCACAGATACTATGGATGACTGACACTCTTTACAGATGTAGATCTGCTTGGTACCAAATGTAGATTGTCCTGCATCTGTCACAGATACTGAGGATGACTAACACTCTTCACAGATGGAGATCTGCTTGGTACCAAATGAAGATAGTCCTACATCAGTCACAGATACTGAGCATGACTAACATTCTTCACAGATGGAGATCTGCTTGGTACCAAATGAAGATAGTCCTACATCTGTCACAGATACTGAGGATGACTAACACTCTTCACAGTTGGAGATCTGCTTGGTACCTACTGAAGATAGTCCTACATCTGTCACAGATACTGAGGATGACTAACACTCTTCACAAACGGAGGTCTGCTTGGTACCTACAAAGTTATTCCTACATCCGTCACAGACACTGAGGATGACAGATACACTTTCACAGACGGCGATCTGCTTGGTACCTAATGAAGATAGTCCTACATCTGTCACAGATACTGAGGACAGACACTCTTCACTGAAGAATATCTGTTTGGTAGTCCAAAATTGAAATAGTTCTTTCTTTCATGCTGAATCAGTCCAAAACATGAAAAAGACAGTCAGTATACAAAATTTGTTAATCATGATGTCCTTCCAGTTGATCAAACAGTCCCAGAGCCAGTCTCAGACCATTCCCCCTGTGGAAAAGAACGGCTGGAGATAAACCAGGTTGTGGTCTGATCTCCACAGGAGGGAGGGTGATGACTTGTATGCATCCTTGGGCTATAAGTCCAGTATTTTATTGTCTCTGGTGTGGCAGGTGACATACTGGAGACAGAGGTGTGATTAAAGTCCCAGAGATGAGGAGGAGGGCCTGAGGGTGTTTGGTCTGTAGCCAGCTGACTGCAGAGTGCAGGGTCTCACATGCAAAGGCTGATTATTACAGTTGGCCTGACAGGCAGACTAATGCACCATTCTTAACAGTTACTGTAAAAAGGGAGGAGGCAGAACATGTTCCTTTGATCTTCCCTTACTGCTGATTGGACCTCTGAATCAAAGGACGTTCCTCTGGTGCTGCTTTGATGATTCCATATATATTACATAGACTCTGATATGTCTATATAAGTAAGATCAGGATTGTGCAGTTGATATCAGAGCAAGAACAATGAACAGAACAAAGAGAACAGAAATATTTTGGTCAACAGGACCTAATCCTGACATCCACAGTGGCTTAATCTAGAGGCTGGATCACTGGATCCAGAACAAAACCCAAACTGACGGAGATGTGTTTGGAATTAATCGATGTTGCTGCAACACACATCTTTGAGCTCTTGCAGTGTGAGAGATGGTAGCATTATGTTTGTGCCAAAAAGTGTCTTGGAGACATGCTAGCACAGACATTGGCTGAGAAGATGGGTGTTAAGTGACATACTGACAGAGCTCAGAAGTTGATGAGGTTACAGAGAAGGTGAACAACTAGCTCTAGCTTGGAGGAGTGAGAAAGCTTCTGACAAGGACCATATGTACAAATATTACCCAGGATACCTAAGACCATGAAATCCAGGAAAGTGACCCTGGTGAATGAGTTTGAATGCACTTCTAATGAGGAAGTCCTCCTCATTAGACATGCATCTCTTTGCCAGAATAATAATACCGTAAAATTTAAAGCAACCCCTTCATAGTGTACCAAATGAAGAAAGTCCTACGTCTGTCACAGATACTGAGGACAGACACTCTTCACAGACAGAAATCTGCTTGGTACCTAATGAAGATAGTCCTACATCTGTCACAGATACTGAGGACAGACACTCTTGACAGATGGAGATCTGCTTGGTACCTAATGAAGATAGTCCAACATCAGTCAAAGATACTGAGGATGACAGACGCTCTTCACAGATGGAGATCTGCTTGGTACCTAATGAAGATAGTCCTACATCTGTCCCAGATACTGAGGATGACAGACACTCTTCGCAGATGGAGATCTGCTTGGAACCTACTGAAGATAGTCCTACATCTGTCACAGATACTAAGGACACACACTCTTCACAGACAGAGATCTGCTTGGTACCTAACAAACTTAGTCCTACATCTGTCACAGATACTGAGGATGACTGACACTCTTCACAGATGGAGATCTGCTTGGTACCAAATGAAGATAGTCCTGCATCTGTCACAGATACTGAGGATGACTAACACTCTTCACAGATGGAGATCTGCTTGGTACCAAATGAAGATAGTCCTACATCTGTCACAGATACTGAGGATGACTGACACTCTTCACAGATGGAGATCTGCTTGGTACAAAATGAAGATAGTCCTACATCTGTCACAGATACTGAGGATGACTGACACTCTTCACAGATGGAGATCTGCTTGGTTACGAATGAATATAGTCCTACGTCTGTCAAAGATAGTGAGGATGACTGACACTCTTCACAGATGGAGATCTGCTTGGTTACGAATGAATATAGTCCTACGTCTGTCAAAGATAGTGAGGATGAATGACACTCTTCACAGATGTAGATCTGCATGGTACCAAATGAAGATAGTCCTACATCTGTCACAGATACTGAGGATGACTGACACTCTTTACAGATGGAGATCTGCTTGGTACCAAATGAAGATAGTCCTAAGTCTGTCACAGATACTGAGGATGAATGACACTCTTCACAGATGTAGATCTGCATGGTACCAAATGAAGATAGTCCTACATCTGTCACAGATACTGAGGATGACTGACACTCTTTACAGATGGAGATCTGCTTGGTGCCGACTGAAGTTAGTCCTACATCTGTCACAGATACTGAGAATGACTGACACTCTTCACAGATGGAGATCTGCTTGATACCTAATGAAGATAGTCCTACATCTGTCACAGATACTGTGGATGACTGACACTTTTTACAGATGGAGATCTGCTTGGTAACTTATGAAGATAGTCCTACATCTGTCACAGATACTGAGGATGACAGACACTCTTCACAGATGGAGATCTGCTTGGTTACGAATGAATATAGTCCTACATCTGTCACAGATACTGAGGATGACTGACACTCGTCAGAGATGGAGATCTGCTTGGTACCAAATGAAGATTGTCCTACATCAGTCACAGATACTGAGGATGACTAACACTCTTCACAGATGGAGATCTGCTTGGTTACGAATGAATATAGTCCTACATCTGTCACAGATACTGAGGATGACTGACACTCGTCAGAGATGGAGATCTGCTTGGTACCAAATGAAGATTGTCCTGCATCTGTCACAGATACTGAGGATGACTAACACTCTTCACAGATGGAGATCTGCTTGGTACCAAATGAAGATAGTCCTACATCAGTCACAGATACTGAGCATGACTAACATTCTTCACAGATGGAGATCTGCTTGGTACCAAATGAAGATAGTCCTACATCTGTCACAGATACTGAGGATGACTAACACTCTTCACAGTTGGAGATCTGCTTGGTACCTACTGAAGATAGTCCTACATCTGTCACAGATACTGAGGATGACTTGACACTCTTCACAGACGGAGATCTGCTTGGTAACTTATGAAGATAGTCCTACACCTGTCACATATACTGTGGATGACTGACACTCTTTACAGATGGAGATCTGCTTGGTACCTACTGAAGATAGTCCTACATCTGTCACAGATACTGAGGATGACTAACGCTCATCACAGATGGAGATCTGCTTGGTACCAAATGAAGATAATACTACATCTGTCACAGATTCTGAGGATGACTTACACTCTTCACAGTTGGAGATCTGCTTGGTACCAAATGAAGATAGTCCTACATCAGTCACAGATACTGAGGATGACTTGACATTCTTCACAGATGGAGATCTGCTTGGTACCTACTGAAGGTAGTCCTACATCTGTCACAGATACGGAGGATGACTGACACTATTTAAAGATGGAGATCTGCTTGGTACCTACTGAAGATAGTCCTACATCTTTCACAGATACTGAGGATGACTTGACAATCTTCACAGACGGAGATCTGCTTGGTAACTTAGGATGATAGTCCTACATCTGTCACAGATACTGAGGAGGACTGACACTCTTCACAGATGGAGATCTGCTTGGTAACTCATGAAGATAGTCCTACATCTGTCACAGATTCTGAGGATGACAGACACTCTTCACAGACGGAGATCTGCTTGATACCTCATGAAGATAGTCCTACATCTGTCACAGATACTGAGGATGACAGACACTCTTCACAGATGGAGATCTGCTTGGTACCTAATGAAGATAGTCCTACATCTGTCACAGATACTGAGGACACACACTCTTCACTGAAGTATATCTGCTTGGTACCTAATGAAGGTAGTCCAAAATTGAATTAGTTGTTTCTTTTCCCATGCTGAACATGGGAAATGCACCGTACAGTCCTGATGAGGACAGTGTCCTCCACACAGAAGTTAATGTAATCCGTTATACACTCTGTGAGGTTGTCGATGTCCTCCCCGTGAGGATCACAGAACTCCTTCCACACAGTTGACTCAAAACAGTCCCTCAGAGCCTTTTCAGTCTCCTAAGACCATCTCTTAACTGCGCGGGTCACAGCTGGCTGCCTGTGGAAAAGTGGTTTGTACACGGGCTGGAGATAAACCAGGCTGTGGTCTGATCTCCACAGGGGAGGGAGGGGTGATGACTTGTATGCATCCTTGGTTTTTGCATACAGTAAGTCCAGTATTTTATTGTCTCTGGTGTGGCAGGTGACATACTGGGTGAAAGTGGGCAAAGTGGAGGATGGAGAGGTGTGATTAAAGTCCCCAGAGATGAGGAGGAGGGCCTGAGGGTGTTTGGTCTGTAGCCAGCTGACTGCAGAGTGCAGGGTCTCACATGCAAAGGCTGATTATTACAGTTGGCCTGACACAGGCAGACTAATGCAGCACCATTCTTTTACAGTTACTATGGCAATGAGGGGGAGGAGGCAGAACATGTTCCTTTGATCTTCCCTTGCTGCTAATTGGACCTCTGGATCAAAGGATGTTCCTCTGGTGCAGCTTTGGTGATTCCATCAGTCCATACATGGACATAGACTCTGATATGTCTATATAAGTAAGATCAGGATTGTGCAGACTTAATTCGACATCAGAACAAGAACAATGAACAACACAGAGGCAAGTAAACAGACCAACATTTTGGTCAACAAGTACCTACTCAGGCGTCCGCCTGACATCCATGCAGTGGCTTAATCTAGAGGCTGGATCACTGGACCCGAGAACAAAACCCAAACTGACGGAGATGTGTTTGGAATTAATCGATGTTGCAGCAACACACATCTTTGAGCTCTTGCAGTGTGAGAGTGATGGTGCGAGCATTATGTTTATGCCAAAGGACCAGGTGTCTAAGTGTCTTGGAGACATGGGCAGCATCATAGCACAGACATTGGCTGAGATGATTGGTGTTCAGGGTGACTTCCAGAGTTCGAGTACACAGATACTGACAGAGCTCATAGTTGATGAGGTTACAGAGAAGGTGAACAACTAGCTCTCTAGCTTGGAGGACTGTGAGAAAGCTTTTCCCCGGAGTGTGAGGATCATCGCACAAAACATGTGGCAAGTACTTTGTAACATTATGCCCAGGACACCAAAGTCCATGAAATCCAGGAAAGTGACCCTGGTAAATGAGTTTGAATGCACTTCTAATGAGGAAGTCCTCCTCATTAGACGTGCATCTTGTTGGAAGATAAATACTGTAAAATTTAAAGCAACCCCTTTATAGTGTACCAAATGAAGAAAGTCCTACATCTGTCACAGATACTGAGGATGACAGACACTCTTCACTCTTCACAGAAAGACATCTGCTTGGTAACGAATGAAGATAGTCCTACATCTGTCACAGATACTGAGGATGACAGACACTCTTCACTCTTCACAGAAAGACATCTGCTTGGTAACGAATGAAGATAGTCCTACATCTGTCACAGATACTGAGGATGACAGACACTCTTCACTCTTCACAGAAAGACATCTGCTTGGTGACGAATGAAGATAGTCCTACATCTGTCACAGATACTAAGGTTAACACACTCTTCACTCTTCACAGATGGAGATCTGCTTGGTAACTAATGAAGATAGTCCTACATCTGTCACAGATACTAAGGTTAACACACTCTTCACTCTTCAAAGATGGAGATCTACTTGGTACCTAATGAAGATAGTCCTACATCTGTCACAGATACTGAGGACATACACTCTTCACTGAAGAAGATGTGCTTGGTAACTACTGAAGGTTGTCCAAAATTGAAGTAGTTCTTTCTTTTCCCATGCTGAACATGGGAAAAGCACCGTACAGTCCTGTTGAGTACAGTGTCCTCCACACAGAAGTTAATGTAATCCGTTATACAGTCTGTGAGGTTGTCGATGTCCTCCCTGTGAGGATCACAGAACTCCTTCCACACAGTTGACTCAAAACAGTCCTTCAGAGCCTTTTCAGTCTCCTCAGACCATCTCTTAACTGCGTGGGTCACAGCTGGCTGCCTGTGGAAAAGTTGTTTGTACACAGGCTGGAGATGAACCAGGTTGTGGTCTGATCTCCACAGGGGAGGGAGGGGTGATGACTTGTATGCATCCTTGGTGTTTGCATACAGTAAGTCCAGTATTTTATTGTCTTTGGTGTGGCAGGTGACATACTGGGTGAAAGTGGGCAAAGTGGAGGATGGAGAGGTGTGATTAAAGTCCTCAGAGATGAGGAGGAGGGCCTGAGGGTGTTTGGTCTGTAGCCAGCTGACTGCAGAGTGCAGGGTCTCACATGCAAAGGCTGATTATTACAGATGGCCTGACACAGGCAGACTAATGCAGCACCATTCTTTAACAGTTACTATGGCAACGAGGGGGAGGAGGCAGAACATGTTCCTTTGATCTTCCCTTGCTGCTGATTGGACCTCTGGATCAAAGGACGTTCCTCTGGTGCTGCTTTGGTGATTCCATCAGTCCATATATGGACATAGACTCTGATATGTCTATATAAGTAAGATCAGGATTGTGCAGACTTAATTCGACATCAGAGCAAGAACAATGAACAACACAGAGGCAAGTACACAGACCAACATTTTGGTCAACAAGGACCTACTCAGGCGTCCGCCTGACATCCATGCAGTGGCTTAATCTAGAGGCTGGATCACTGGACCCGAAAACAAAACCCAAACTGACGGAGATGTGTTTGGAATTAATCGATGTTGCAGCAACACACATCTTTGAGCTCTTGCAGTGTGAGAGTGATGGTGCGAGCATTATGTTTGTGCCAAAGGACCAGGTGTCTAAGTGTCTTGGAGACATGGGCAGCATCATAGCACAGACATTGGCTGAGAAGATGGGTGTTAAGGGTGACATCCAGAGCTCGAGCACACAGATACTGACAGAGCTCATAGTTGATGAGGTTACAGAGAAGGTGAACAACTAGCTCTCTAGCTTGGAGGAGTGTGAGAAAGCTTTTCCCCGGAGTGTGAGGATCATCGCACAAAACATGTGGCAAGTACTCTGTAACATTATGCCCAGGATACCAAAGACCATGAAATCCAGGAAAGTGACCCTAGTTAATGAGTTTGAATGCACTTCTAATGAGGAAGTCCTCTTCATTAGACGTGCATCTTGTTGCCAGTATTATACTGTAAAATTTAAAGCAACCCCTTCATAGTGTACCAAATGAAGAAAGTCCTACATCTGTCACAGATACTGAGGACAGACACTCTTGACAGATGGAGATCTGCTTGGTACCTACTGAAGATAGTCCAACATCTGTCACAGATACTGAGGATGACAGACACTCTTGACAGATGGAGATCTGCTTGGTACCTAATGAAGATAGTCCTACATCAGTCACAGATACTGAGGATGACAAACTCTTCACAGATGGAGATCTGCTTGGTACCTTATGAATATAGTCCTACATATGTCACAGATATGGAGGACGACAGACACTCTTCACAGATGGAGATCTGATTGGTACCTACTGAAGAAGATAGTCCTACATCTGTCACAGATACTGAGGACAGACACTCTTGACAGATGGAGATCTGCTTGGTACCTAATGAAGATAGTCCTAAATCAGTCACAGATACTGAGGATGGCAGACACTCTTCACAGATGGAGATCTGATTGGTACCTACTGAAGATAGTCCTACATCTGTCACAGATACTGAGGACATACACACTTCACAGACGGAGATCTGCTTGGTACCAAATGCCAAGAAACGGTCTGTCCTCAGTATCTTCGACAGATGTCGGACTCTACATCTGTCACATAACTGAGGACAGACAGTCTTCACAGACGGAGATCTGCTTGGTACCTACTGAAGAAAGTCCGACATCTGTCACAGATAATAAGGACAAACACTCTTCACTTATGGAGATCTGCCTGGTACCTACTGAAGATAGTCCTGCCTCTGTCACAGATACTGAGGATGACAGACACTCTTCACAGACGGAGATCTGCTTGGTACCTAATAAAGATAGTCTGAGATCTTTCACAGATACTGAGGACAGACACTCTTCCCAGATGGAGATCTGCTTGGAACGTAATGAAGATAGTCCTACATCTGTCACAGATACTGAGGATAACAGTTACTCTTCACAAACGGAGATCTGCTTGGTACCTACTTAAGATAGTCCTACATCTGTCACAGATACTGAGGATGACAGACATTCTTCACAGACGGAGAGCTGCTTGGTACCTAATGAAGATAGTCCTACATCTGTCACAGACACTGAGGATGACAGATACACTTCACAGACGGAGATCTGCTTGGTACCTAATGAAGACAGTCCTACATCAGTCACAGAAACTGAGGATGTCTGACACTCTTCACAGAAGGAGATCTGCTTGTTACCTAATGAAGATAGTCCTACATCTTTCACAGATACTGAGGATGACAGACACTCTTCACAGACGCATATCTGCTTGGTACCTAACAAAGTTAGTCATAGGACTTACTTTGTTAGGATACTGAGGACAGACACTCTTCACAGACAGAGATCTGCTTGGTACCTAATGAAGACAGTCCTACATCAGTCACAGAAACTGAGGATGTCTGACACTCTTCACAGAAGGAGATCTGCTTGGTACCTACTGAAGATAGACCTACATCTGTCACAGATACTGAGGATGACAGACATTCTTCACAGATGGAGGTCTGCTTGGTACCTAACAAAGTTAGTGATAGGACTAACTTTGTTAGGATACTGAGGACAGACACTCTTCACAGATGGAGATCTGCTTGGTACCTAATGAAGATAGTCCTACATCTGTCACAGATACTGATCTCCAGGGACACAGTGGGGATGATATATGCATGATATTTTTTGGTCCTTGGTTTTGCATTTAGCATTTATTTATTTTTTGTGTTCTGGTGTGGCAGGTGAATGTGTGGGGTGAAAGTGGGCAAAGTGGAGGATGAGAGGTGTGATTAAAGTCCCAGGAGATGAGGAGGAGGCCTGAGGGGGGTGTTTTTGTTTGGAGTGCAGGCTGCATCATGCAAAGGGTCTCACATGCAAAGGCTGATTATTACAGTTGGCCTGACACAGGCAGACTAATGCAGCACCATTCTTTACAGTTACTATGGCAACGAGGAGGAGGCAGAACATGTTCCTTTGATCTTCCCTTGCTGCTGATTGGACCTCTGGATCAAGGGCGTTCCTCTGGTGCTGCTTTGGTGAGTCTATCAGTCCATATATGGACATAGACTCTGATATGTCTATATAAGTAAGATCAGGATTGTGCAGACTTAATTCGACATCAGAGCAAGAACAATGAACAACACAGAGGTAAGTACACAGACCAACATTTTGGTCAACAAGTATGATCCATGCAGTGGCTTAATCTGAGACTGGATCACTGGACAAACCCAAACTGAGGAGATGTGTTTGGAATTAATCGATGTCAACACACATCTTTGAGCTCTTGCAGTGTGAGAGTGATACATTATGTTTGTGCCAAAGGACCAGGTGTCTGTGTCTTGAGACATGGGCAGCATCATAGCACAGACATTGGCTGAGAAGATGGGTGTTAAGGTGACATCCACATGAGCACACAGATACTGACAGAGCTCATAGTTGATGATTACAGAGAAGGTGAACAACTAGCTCTAGCTTGGAAGTGCTTTTCAGTGTGAGGATCATGCACAAAACATGCAAGTACTCTGTAACATTATGCCCAGGATACCAAGACCATGAAATCCAGGAAAGTGACCCTAGTTAATGAGTTTGAATGCACTCAGAGAAGTCCTCTTCATTGACATCTTATATAATACTGTAAAATTTAAAGCAACCCTTTATAGTGACCAAATGAAAGTCCTACATCTGTCACAGATACTGAGGACAGACACTCTTGACAGATGGAGATCTGCTTGGTACAATGAAGATAGTCCTACATCAGTCACAGATACTGAGGACAGACACTCTTGACAGATGGAGATCTGCTTGTACCTACTGAAGATAGTCCAACATCTGTCACAGATACTGAGGACAGACACTCTTGACAGATGGAGATCTGCTTGGTACCTAATGAAGATAGTCCTACATCAGTCACAGATACTGAGGATGACAAACTCTTCACAGATGGAGATCTGCTTGGTACCTAATGAAGATAGAAATCAGTCACAGATACTGAGGATGGCAGACACTCTTACAGATGGAATCTGATTGGTACCTACTGAAGATAGTCAACATCTGTCACAGATACTAGGACAGACACTCTTCACAGATGGAGATCTGATTGGTACCAATGAAGATAGTCCTAAATCTGTCACAGATACTGAGGATTACAGACACTCTTCACAGATGGAGATCTGATTGGTACCTATGAAGATAGTCTACATCTGTCACAGATACTGAGGACATACACACTTCACAGGAGATCTGCTTGGTACCAAATGAAGAACTGTCTGTCCTCAGTATCTGTGCAGATGGGACTCTACATCTGTCACATAACTGAGGACAGACAGTCTTCACACGGAGATCTGCTTGGTACCTACTGAAGAAAGTCCTACATCTGTCACAGATAATAAGGACAAACACTCTTCACTTATGGAGATCTGCTTGGTACCTACTGAAGATAGTCCTGCATCTGTCACAGATACTGAGGATGACAGACACTCTTCACAGAAGGAGATCTGCTTGGTACCTAATGAAGATAGTCCTACATCTTTCACAGATACTGAGGATGACAGACACTCTTCACAGGAGATCTGCTTGGTACCTACTTAAGATAGTCCTACATCTGTCACAGATGCTGAGGATGACAGACATTCTTCACAGGGGAGATCTGCTTGGTACCTAATGAAGATAGTTACATCTGTCACAGACACTGAGGATGACAGATACACTTCACACAGATCTGCTTGGTACACAAAGATAGTCTGAGATCTTTCACAGATACTGAGGATGACAGACACTCTTCCACAGAGGAGATCTGCTTGTACCTAATGAAGATAGTCCTACATCTGTCACAGATACTGAGGTCAGACACTCTTCACAGGCGGAGATCTGCTTGGTACCTACTTAAGATAGTCCTACATCTGTCACAGATGCTGAGGATGACAGACATTCTTCACAGAGGAGATCTGCTTGGTACCTAATGAAGATAGTCCTACATCTGTCACAGACACTGAGGATGACAGATACACTTCTGCGGAGATCTGCTTGGTACACAAAAGATAGTCTGAGATCTTTCACAGATACTGAGGATGACAGACACTCTTCACAGACGGAGATCTGCTTGGTACCTAATGAAGATAGTCCTACATCTGTCACAGATACTGAGGATAACAGACACTCTTCACAGACAGAGATCTGCTTGGTACCTAATGAAGACAGTCCTACATCAGTCACAGAAACTGAGGATGTCTGACACTCTTCACAGAAGGAGATCTGCTTGTTACCTTATGAAGATAGTCCTTCATCTGTCACAGATACTGAGGACAGACGCTCTTCACAGATGGAGATCTGCTTGGTACCTAATGAAGATATACCTACATCTGTCACAGATACTGAGGATGACAGACACTTTTCACAGACGGAGGTCTGCTTGGTACCAACTGAAGATAGACCTACATCTGTCACAGATACTGAGCATGACAGACATTCTTCACAGATGGAAGTCTGTTTTAACAAAGTTAGTCATAGGACTAACTTTGTTAGCACAGACACTCTTCACAGATGGAGATCTGCTTGGTACCTAATGAAGATAGTCCTGCATCTGTCATAGATTCTGAGGATGACAGACACTCTTTATAGACGGAGGTCTGCTTGGTACCTACTGAAGATAGACCTACATCCGTCACAGATACTGAGGACAGACACTCTTGACAGATGGAGATCTGCTTGGTACCTACTGAAGATAGTCCAACATCTGTCACAGATACTGAGGAAAGACACTCTTGACAGATGGAGATCTGCTTGGTACCTAATGAAGATAGTCCTACATCAGTCACAGATACTGAGGATGACAAACTCTTCACAGATGGAGATCTGCTTGGTACCTTATGAATATAGTCCTACATATGTCACAGATATGAGGATGACAGACACTCTTCACAGATGGAGATCTGCTTGGTACCTACTGAAGATAGTCCTACATATGTCACAGATACTGAGGACAGACACTCTTGACAGATGGAGATCTGCTTGGTACCTAATGAAGATAGTCCTACATCAGTCACAGATACTGAGGATGACAAACTCTTCACAGATGGAGATCTGCTTGGTACCTTATGAATATAGTCCTACATATGTCACAGATATGGAGGATGACAGACACTCTTCGCAGATGGAGATCTGCTTGGTTCCTACTGAAGATAGTCCAACATCTGTCACAGATACTGAGGACAGACACTCTTCACAGATGGAGATCTGCTTGGTACCTATTGAAGATAGTCCTACATCTGTCACAGATACTGAGGATGACAGACACTCTTCACAGATGGAGATCTGATTGGTACCTACTGAAGATAGTCCTACATCTGTCACAGATACTGAGGACATACACACTTCACAGACGGAGATCTGCTTGGTACCAATTGCCAAGAAACTGTCTGTCCTCAGTATCTTCGACAGATGTCGGACTCTACATCTGTCACATAACTGAGGACAGACAGTCTTCACAGACGGAGATCTGCTTGGTACCTACTGAAGATAGTCCTACATCTGTCACAGATACTGAGGATGGCAGACACTCTTCACAGACGGAGATCTGCTTGGTACCTAATGAAGATAGTCTGACATATGTCACAGATACTGAGGACAGACACTCTTCCCAGATGGAGATCTGCTTGGTACCTAATGAAGATAGTCCTTTATCTGTCACAGATACTGAGGATGACAGACACTCTTCACAGACGGAGATCTGCTTGGTACCTAATGAAGATAGTCCTACATCTGTCACAGATACTGAGGATAACAGACACTCTTCACAGATGGAGATCTGCTTGGTACCTACTTAAGATAGTCCTACATCTGTCACAGATACTGAGGATGACAGACTCTTCACAGACGGAGAATTGCTTGGTACCTACTGAAGATATTCCTGCATCTGTCACAGATACTGAGGATGACAGACATTCTTCACAGACGGAGATCTGCTTCGTACCTAACAAAGATAGTCCTACATCTGTCACAGATACTGAGGACAGACACTCTCCACAGACGGAGATCTGCTTGGTAACTATTGAAGATAGTCCTACATCTGTCACAGATACTGAGGACAGACACTCTTCACAGACAGAGATCTGCTTGGTACCTACTGAAGATAGTCCTACATCAGTCACAGAAACTGAGGATGTCAGACACTCTTCACAGAAGGAGATCTGCTTGGTTACCTAATGAAGATAGTCCTACATCTGTCACAGATACTGAGGATGACAGACACTCTTCACAGACGGATATCTGCTTTGGTACCTTATGAAGATAGTCCTTCATCTGTCACAGATACTGAGGACAGACGCTCTTCACAGATGGAGATCTGCTTGGTACCTAATGAAGATAGTCCTACATCTGTCACAGATACTGAGGATGACAGACACTTTTCTGAGCGGAGGTCTGCTTGGTACCTACTGAAGATAGACCTACATCTGTCACAGATACTGAGGATGACAGACATTCTTCACAGATGGAGGTCTGCTTGGTACCTAACAAAAGTTAGTGATAGGACTAACTTTGTTAGATACTGAGGACAGACACTCTTCACAGATGGAGATCTGCTTGGTACCTAATGAAGATAGTCCTACATCTGTCACAGATACTGAGGACAGACACTCTTGACAGATGGAGATCTGCTTGGTACCTAATGAAGGTAGTCCAAAATTGATTTAGTCATAACATGGAAATGCACTCTTGAACATGGAAAACTCTGACAGTCCTGATGAATACAGTGTCCTCCACACAGAAGTTAACAATCTGTTATACAGTCTGGAGGTTGCTGTCCTCTAGGATCACAGATTCCACACAGTTGACACAGTCCCTCAGAGCCTCTTCAGCAGACCATCTCTTAACTCTGCTGGTCACAGCTGGCTGCCTGTGGAAAATGGTTTACATGGAGATAAACCAGGTTGTGGTCTGATCTCTTCACAGATGATGACTATGCATCCTTGGTGTTTGCATACAGTAAGTCCAGTATTTTATTTTCTCTTGTTTGGCAGGTGACATACTGGGTGAAAGTGGGCAGATGGAGGATGGAGAGGTGTGATTGTCCCCAGAGATGAGGAGGATCCTGAGGGTGTTTTGGTCAGCCAGCTACTGCAGGATGACAGGGTCTTCACAGCAAAGGCTGATTATTACAGTTGGCCTGACACAGGCAATAATGCAGCACATTCACAGTTACTATGGAGGGGAGGAGGCAGAACAGTTCCTTTGATCTTCTTGCTGCTGATTGGACCTCTGGATCAGACCCTCTGTGCTGCAGATCAGTCCATATGGACAGACACTCTGATATGTCTATATACAGATGAGATCAGGATTGTGCAGACTTAATTCGACATCAGAGCAGAACAATGAACAACACAGAGGACACAGACCAACATTTTGGTCAACAAGGAGATACTGGTACCTACTGACATCCATGCAGTCTTAATCACAGAGACTGGATCACTGGACAAAACACTCTTCAAACTGACGGAGATCTGCTTGGAATTACGATGTTGCAGCAACAGTCATCTTTGAGCTCTTGCAGTGTGAGGTGATTACAGCATTATGTTTTGTGCACAGGACGGTGTCTAAGTGTCTTGGAGACATGGGCAGCATCAACACAGACATTGGCTGAGAGATGGGTGTTAATGACATACAGCTCAGGCACACAGATACTGACAGAGCTCATAGTTGATGAGGTTACAGAAGATAGTCCTACAACTGTCACAGCTACTGGAGGAGGACAGACACTCTTCACAGATGGAGATCTGCTTGGTACCTACTGAAGATATGCCCAGGATACCAAAGACTGAAATCCAGGAAAGTGACCTAGTTCACAGTTTGAATGCACTTCTAATGAAGAAGTCCTCACCATCTGTCCAGATAATACTGAGGAAACACTCTTAAAAGCAGATCTGCTTGTGTACCAAATGAAGAAAGTCCTACATCTGTCACAGATACTGAGGACAGACACTCTTGACAGATGGAGATCTGCTTGGTACCTAATGAAGATAGTCCTACATCTTTCACAGATACTGAGGACAGACACTCTTCCCAGATGGAGATCTGCTTGGTACGTAATGAAGATAGTCCTACATCTGTCACAGATACTGAGGACAGACACTCTTCACAGACGGAGATCTGCTTGGTACCTAATGAAGATAGTCCTACATCTGTCACAGATACTGAGGATAACAGACACTCTTCACAGACGGAGATCTGCTTGGTACCTACTTAAGATAGTCCTACATCTGTCACAGATACTGAGGATGACAGACATTCTTCACAGACGGAGATCTGCTTGGTACCTAATGAAGATAGTCCTGCATCTGTCACAGACACTGAGGATGACAGATACACTTGACAGACGGAGATCTGCTTGGTACCAAACAAAGTTAGTCATAGGACTTACTTTGTTAGGATACTGAGGACAGATACTCTTCACAGACAGAGATCTGCTTGGTACCTAATGAAGATGGTCCTACATCTGTCACAGATACTGAGGAGGGACACTATTCACAGACGGGAGATCTGCTTGGTACCAAATGAAGACAGTCCTACATCAGTCACAGAAACTGAGGATGTCTGACACTCTTCACAGAAGGAGATCTGCTTGTTACCTAATGAAGATAGTCCTACATCTTTCACAGATACCGAGGATGACAGACACTCTTCACAGACGCATATCTGTTTGGTACCTTATGAAGATAGTCCTTCATCTGTCACAGATACTGAGGACAGACGCTCTTCACAGATGGAGATCTGCTTGGTACCTAATGAAGATAGTCCTACATCTGTCACAGATACTGAGGATGACAGACACTTTTCACAGACGGAGGTCTGCTTGGTACCTACTGAAGATAGACCTACATCTGTCACAGATACTGAGGATGACAGACATTCTTCACAGATGGAGGTCTGCTTGGTACCTAACAAAGTTAGTGATAGGACTAACTTTGTTAGGATACTGAGGACAGACACTCTTCACAGATGGAGATCTGCTTGGTACCTAATGAAGATAGTCCTACATCTGTCACAGATACTGAGGACACTCACTCTTCACTGAAGAATATCTGCTTGGTAACTAATGAAGGTAGTCCAAAATTGATTTAGTTCTTTCTTTTCCCATGCTGAACATGGGAAATGCACCGTACAGTCCTGAACATGGGAAAAGCACCGTACAGTCCTGATGAATACAGTGTCCTCCACACAGAAGTTAATGCAATCTGTTATACAGTCTGTGAGGTTGTCGATGTCCTCCCCGTGAGGATCACAGAACTCCTTCCACACAGTTGACTCAAAACAGTCCCTCAGAGCCTCTTCAGTCTCCTCAGACCATCTCTTAACTGCGCGGGTCACAGCTGGCTGCCTGTGGAAAAGTGGTTTGTACACGGGCTGGAGATAAACCAGGTTGTGGTCTGATCTCCACAGGGAAGGGAGGGGTGATGACTTGTATGCATCCTTGGTGTTTGCATACAGTAAGTCCAGTATTTTATTTTCTCTTGTTTGGCAGGTGACATACTGGGTGAAAGTGGGCAAAGTGGAGGATGGAGAGGTGTGATTAAAGTCCCCAGAGATGAGGAGGAGGGCCTGAGGGTGTTTGGTCTGTAGCCAGCTGACTGCAGAGTGCAGGGTCTCACATGCAAAGGCTGATTATTACAGTTGGCCTGACACAGGCAGACTAATGCAGCACCATTCTTTAACAGTTACTATGGCAACGAGGGGGAGGAGGCAGAACATGTTCCTTTGATCTTCCCTTGCTGCTGATTGGACCTCTGGATCAAAGGACGTTCCTCTGGTGCTGCTTTGGTGAGTCTATCAGTCCATATATGGACATAGACTCTGATATGTCTATATAAGTAAGATCAGGATTGTGCAGACTTAATTCGACATCAGAGCAAGAACAATGAACAACACAGAGGTAAGTACACAGACCAACATTTTGGTCAACAAGGACCTACTCAGGCGTCCGCCTGACATCCATGCAGTGGCTTAATCTAGAGACTGGATCACTGGACCCGAAAACAAAACCCAAACTGACGGAGATGTGTTTGGAATTAATCGATGTTGCAGCAACACACATCTTTGAGCTCTTGCAGTGTGAGAGTGATGGTGCGAGCATTATGTTTGTGCCAAAGGACCAGGTGTCTAAGTGTCTTGGAGACATGGGCAGCATCATAGCACAGACATTGGCTGAGAAGATGGGTGTTAAGGGTGACATCCACAGCTCGAGCACACAGATACTGACAGAGCTCATAGTTGATGAGGTTACAGAGAAGGTGAACAACTAGCTCTCTAGCTTGGAGGAGTGTGAGAAAGCTTTTCCCCGGAGTGTGAGGATCATCGCACAAAACATGTGGCAAGTACTCTGTAACATTATGCCCAGGATACCAAAGACCATGAAATCCAGGAAAGTGACCCTAGTTAATGAGTTTGAATGCACTTCTAATGAGGAAGTCCTCTTCATTAGACGTGCATCTTGTTGCCAGTATAATACTGTAAAATTTAAAGCAACCCCTTTATAGTGTACCAAATGAAGAAAGTCCTACATCTGTCACAGATACTGAGGACAGACACTCTTGACAGATGGAGATCTGCTTGGTACCTAATGAAGATAGTCCTACATCAGTCACAGATACTGAGGACAGACACTCTTGACAGATGGAGATCTGCTTGGTACCTACTGAAGATAGTCCAACATCTGTCACAGATACTGAGGACAGACACTCTTGACAGATGGAGATCTGCTTGGTACCTAATGAAGATAGTCCTACATCAGTCACAGATACTGAGGATGACAAACTCTTCACAGATGGAGATCTGCTTGGTACCTAATGAAGATAGTCCTAAATCAGTCACAGATACTGAGGATGGCAGACACTCTTCACAGATGGAGATCTGATTGGTACCTACTGAAGATAGTCCAACATCTGTCACAGATACTAAGGACAGACACTCTTCACAGATGGAGATCTGATTGGTACCTACTGAAGATAGTCCTAAATCTGTCACAGATACTGAGGATTACAGACACTCTTCACAGATGGAGATCTGATTGGTACCTACTGAAGATAGTCCTACATCTGTCACAGATACTGAGGACATACACACTTCACAGACGGAGATCTGCTTGGTACCAAATGCCAAGAAACTGTCTGTCCTCAGTATCTTCGACAGATGTCGGACTCTACATCTGTCACATAACTGAGGACAGACAGTCTTCACAGACGGAGATCTGCTTGGTACCTACTGAAGAAAGTCCGACATCTGTCACAGATAATAAGGACAAACACTCTTCACTTATGGAGATCTGCTTGGTACCTACTGAAGATAGTCCTGCCTCTGTCACAGATACTGAGGATGACAGACACTCTTCACAGACGGAGATCTGCTTGGTACCTAATGAAGATAGTCCTACATCTGTCACAGATACTGAGGATAACAGACACTCTTCACAGACGGAGATCTGCTTGGTACCTACTTAAGATAGTCCTACATCTGTCACAGATGCTGAGGATGACAGACATTCTTCACAGACGGAGATCTGCTTGGTACCTAATGAAGATAGTCCTACATCTGTCACAGACACTGAGGATGACAGATACACTTCACAGACGGAGATCTGCTTGGTACCTAATAAAGATAGTCTGAGATCTTTCACAGATACTGAGGATGACAGACACTCTTCACAGACGGAGATCTGCTTGGTACCTAATGAAGATAGTCCTACATCTGTCACAGATACTGAGGATAACAGACACTCTTCACAGACGGAGATCTGCCTGGTACCTACTTAAGATAGTCCTACATCTGTCACAGATACTGAGGATGACAGACATTCTTCACAGACGGAGATCTGCTTGGTACCTAATGAAGATAGTCCTACATCTGTCACAGACACTGAGGATGACAGATACACTTCACAGACGGAGATCTGCTTGGTACCTAACAAAGTTAGTCATAGGACTAACTTTGTTAGGATACTGAGGACAGACACTCTTCACAGATGGAGATCTGTTTGGTACCTAATGAAGATAGTCCTGCATCTGTCATAGATTCTGAGGATGACAGACACTCTTTATAGACGGAGGTCTGCTTGGTACCTACTGAAGATAGACCTACATCTGTCACAGATACTGAGGATGACAGACAGTCTTCACAGACGGAGGTCTGCTTGGTACCTAACATAGTTAGTCCTACATCTGTCACAGATGATGAGGATGACTGACACTCTTCACAGATGGAGATCTGCTTGGTACCTAATGAAGATAGTCCTACATCTGTCACAGATACTGAGGACACTCACTCTTCACTGAAGAATATCTGCTTGGTAACTAATGAAGGTAGTCCAAAATTGATTTAGTTCTTTCTTTTCCCATGCTGAACATGGGAAATGCACCGTACAGTCCTGAACATGGGAAAAGCACCGTACAGTCCTGATGAGTACAGTGTCCTCCACACAGAAGTTAATGTAATCCCTTATACAGTCTGTGAGGTTGTCGATGTCCTCCCCGTGAGGATCACAGAACTCCTTCCACACAGTTGACTCAAAACAGTCCCTCAGAGCCTCTTCAGTCTCCTCAGACCATCTCTTAACTCTTGCTGGTCACAGCTGGCTGCCTGTGGAAAAGTGGTTTGTACACGGGCTGGAGATAAACCAGGTTGTGGTCTGATCTCCACAGGGAAGGGAGGGGTGATGACTTGTATGCATCCTTGGTGTTTGCATACAGTAAGTCCAGTATTTTATTGTCTCTGGTGTAGCAGGTGACATACTGGGTGAAAGTGGGCAAAGTGGAGGATGGAGAGGTGTGATTAAAGTCCCCAGAGATGAGGAGGAGGGCCTGAGGGTGTTTGGTCTGTAGCCAGCTGACTGCAGAGTGCAGGGTCTCACATGCAAAGGCTGATTATTACAGTTGGTCTGACACAGGCAGACTAATGCAGCACCATTCTTTAACAGTTACTATGGCAACGAGGGGGAGGAGGCAGAACATGTTCCTTTGATCTTCCCTTGCTGCTGATTGGACCTCTGGATCAAAGGACGTTCCTCTGGTGCTGCTTTGGTGATTCCATCAGTCCATATATGGACATAGACTCTGATATGTCTATACACACTAAAAACTGTTGGGTTAAAAATAACCCAATTTGGGCTGTTTTATAACCCAAACGCTGGGTCACTATAGCACCAGCCCAGCAGTAGTTAATTTAACCCAGCAAGATGGGTTGGTTCATTTTAACCCAACAGATGAGTTACATATTCTACCCAAATGCTGGGTCAAATTAACTACAATTCTGGGTTATTTCAACTACGTATATTTGTTATTTACTCTACCCAAATGCTGGGTCAAATTAACTACAATTCTGGGTTTTTTCAACTACATATATTTGTTATTTACTCTACCCGAATGCTGGGTAAAAATTAACTACAATTCTGGGTTATTTCAACTACATATATTTGTTATTTACCCTACCCAAATGCTGGGTCAAATTAACTACAATTCTGGGTTATTTCAACTACATATATTTGTTATTTACTCTACCCAAATGCTGGGTCAAATTAACTACAATTCTGGGTTATTTCAACTACATATATTTGTTATTTACTCTACCCAAATGCTGGGTCAAATTAACTACAATTCTGGGTTATTTCAACGACATATATTTGTTATTTACCCTACCCAAATACAGGGTCAAATTAACTACAATTCTGGGTTAATTCAACTACTTATATTTGCTATTTACCCTACCCAAATACAGGGTCAAATTAACTACAATTCTGGGTTATTTCAGCTACATATATTTGTTATTTACCCTACCCAAATGCTGGGTCAAATTAACTACAATTCTGGGTTATTTCAACTACATATATTTGTTATTTACTCTACCCAAATGCTGGGTCAAATTAACTACAATTCTGGGTTATTTCAACTACATATATTTGTTATTTACTCTACCCGAATGCTGGGTAAAAATTAACTACAATTCTGGGTTATTTCAACTACATATATTTGTTATTTACCCTACCCAAATGCTGGGTCAAATTAACTACAATTCTGGGTTATTTCAACTACATATATTTGTTATTTACCCTACCCAAATGCTGGGTAAAAATTAACTACAATTCTGGGTTATTTCAACTACGTATATTTGTTATTTACCCTACCCAAATGCTGGGTCAAATTAACTACAATTCTGGGTTATTTCAACTACGTATATTTGTTATTTACCCTACCCAAATACAGGGTCAAATTAACTAAAATGCCAGATTAATTCTAACACATTACAGTACAATCTATAAGAAAGTAAACTGCAATAGACTACCCATATCCATAAAACTATAACCTATAACAAAAACATGCTAGATTTGGTCATGCAAAGTATATATTGTGCAATAAACACTTAAAACAATACTGGAATCTGTGCAAGGTGCCACCTTGAAATTTAGTTTCACAAAATATCCACAATATTTCATATAACATTTCATATAACATATAACATTTCATATCAACATATATCATTCAGGTCTAGAACGAACAGTTTAAAGGGACTGTGAGGAGAATCTGTTACTGGCAACGTAAAAGACTCTGCTACCCATGAGCCCGCGCGGCGACTGTCGTAATGCTGAGTTCCAGTAACCTTGGAAATGGGAGTGACATCATCTCACAGTTATCAGCGTTCCAGTTAAAATCGAAAAAAACATGCCCATCTACCAGGCTATTGTTAGCTGTTGTTAGCACGCCCTGTGTTGTTGTTCACAAATATCACATGAAGAATGTGATTATCACTATGGCAGCATTTTTGTAAATATAAGTCTAACAATATGATGTATACAGCTGATCTAGAGTGACACACCCCAGTCAGAAGTGCAAATAAATTGATTATTACAGGAGCTAAATAACTGTTCACACTGGGGGCATCCATCTTCAATTGTCAACTCGAGGGTGGCCAGGTTTCACCGCATTCCCAGGAGGAAATTCTGACTTTGAGGAACGTTCCAGTTGCAGTTTCCTACTCGGAACCTACTCGGTAATGTATCTCTTTCTAGTTTCATAGCGGTAGTTTTTGATGTGTGACAACAAGCAATTTTTGGAAAACTTAGTATCGCAGTTGTAGCCGGCTATTTATCGCTACTTACAGCCCGGTGCTCTAAGAGGTGTAATATAAATAATAAAAAATTTGCTCTAGTTTTAATTGTCTTGTTCCTGAAGTTGAGTATTCAGGCCAGTCCAGCTCTGTCCGACCCGAACGTGAAGCTAAGGAATAGCATTTATAGATAACCTATTTTGATGCTACAAAACTCATCAATAAGTGTGTATTTTGATCAGGCATATATCTAAAAGTGAGAC
Source organism: Scarus forsteni (assembly GCA_036419115.1). Taxonomy (NCBI): domain Eukaryota; kingdom Metazoa; phylum Chordata; class Actinopteri; order Labriformes; family Labridae; genus Scarus; species Scarus forsteni. The sequence goes on along the minus strand of JAZDUH010000210.1, from coordinate 47,384 downwards.
TTTTTTGTAATTATTTAGAAACTCCTCACATTCTCTTTAAATCAGTGTCAGTACAACATTTAGTGTTAAACAACTGACAACATTTAACAGGCCTAGTAACAATTTTTCAGTTTTTTGCCTTGTAGCAAGCTGTCCTTCATTTATCTCTACTTGCAATTATGTATTCTTGTTTGAAGAAATTTGACCAGTTTCGACCCCCCTCCTGGCATTTCATACACCGCACTCTGCAGGAATTCCCACACGTGTTGACATGGCTTCGGGTAATTAATGTCAAAGATATAAAATGCTTTGAAGCAGACATCAATGGCCTGAAGCAGTACATCATGTTCAAGAGCCTGTCCGGCAAGAATAACAAAGGCTTGAGTTGCATGCAGATTGTCGTTTCCCAGCGTCAGGACATAAGGATATGGTCTTGATGCCTTGGCCTCATGGAGATATTCCACCATGTTTGTTCCAGGCTAAAAAAGAAAGAATGGTCCAAATGGGTTACAATACAAAAGTGTCAACCTTCTTATAAATATGTTCATTTCTGCACTCAATACTTTGTTGGGGCCTGTTTTAGAACAAATCACTGCATCAGTGTGGTGTGGTATGAAGGTGATCAGCCTGTGGCACTGCTGAGATGTTCTCGAAGCCCAGGATGCTTTGACAGTGACCAACACATTGTAAGCTTGTAGAAAGGCTATTTTCTGACTATTGTTAAGCTAGTGCATTCTTGAGCCCAGGAATAACAGGTATATCTTAATAAAATGAAAAAAGTTCCCCTTTAGATGTGCTGGAGGACTTACAGGCTTATGATCAATGAAGGTCAAGCCGCATTCTTCGATGGTGTGGCGAACCATTTTTGCACCATGGCTACGGCCAAGTTTGTACGCAGTTGGAGGAAGCAAGGCTGGCAACTGCTTCAGGGCGAGTTCCCCAATGGCATCTGTAGGAAGACATTATAGGTATCAATATGATGTGGAATGGCATACTTGTGATTTTGTCATTCAGTATCCAACTAAAATTAAACCAGTGCAGCCAATGCCCGCCCTGCAGCTGGTTGGTTTGTAGTTTAATTAATCCCAGAAAGCTGGCAGAAATCTCTGGGTGGGGCTCTTGGAGGAAGGGGTGTGCCCACTGTTTTTTTAAGGGGAACATTTCCTCTTGGCGTGCCAAAGCCCCAAAGAGATTGTCACCGCTGTTTGGGCTCTTGCATGAGTGGGACTGTCAGCTAAGAGCCTTTGAGAAAAAAACTATTTAAACATCAAACCAAAAGAGAGTAAAAGAAGGACAGGGAATGGTGTGAAACCAGACCTGGCCAGACCATGAGAGCTGCTACAAACAGTGGAAACCAGGTGAGATGACCCCATCTGTCCTAAATCAAATCAAACCATTTATATAGCACTTTTCATACATAAAATGCAACCCAAAGCGCTTCACAAAAATGAAAACACGACAGAAATACATCAAATAACTAGAAAACAGACCTTTGCCAGTGCCACAGTCCTCGCCCATATTGTGATTTCCAACATAAATATTAGTCCTACCTTTATTTCATGTAAATATTTAGCTTCCTTGACCATGAAAACATACCATTAGCAACTGGATTCATAATGATAACTATTTTAGTTCAGTACACTATAAGAAAGCTGTGAAATCTACAGTTATTTACTGTAATAAAGACAGTAACATTACTGTAAATGATTTTTGATTTGATTTGATTTTTATTTGTCTCAAACAAGCACATTCATAAAACAAACAATATGTGTAATGGGAAAAAATAGCACACAATGATAAAGTGCAAGTTCGAGAAGGGGCTGAAGGAAGCAAAGCTTATCAAGTTCAGCCCCCCCTTACACTGTCATGTAATTTCATAATTCACATAATCTTAGAATAAAACAAACAACTTTAATATAAAAAGAACCTTAGTTAAAAGCATGTTGACTGACTCAATTATTTAAAAAATAAAAAAAGATAATGAAATTAGCTGTCCAGTTCTTTATAGCAGAACAAGAGTGTTTTTTTTGTAGTTACTTTTAAATTGTTTTAAGTTAATGCACATTCTTAAGTCCTCTTCTAGTTCATTCCACAATTTTACACCACTAAAAGAGATGCACATACTTTTCAGTGTTGAATGGATGGTTGGTTGTTTAAATTTAAATTCCCTCTTAAATTGTATGCTGCCTCTCTGACCATGAACATCATTTGGATGTTGCTTGGTAACAACTTATTCCAGCTTTAAACAAAATCTGACCTGTTTTAAATTTTATTAAGTCCCAGAATTTTAAAATCCTTGATTTTAAAAACAAAGAGATTTGTATGAGCAAGGTGCTCAGCATGGTGAACCATCCTTATGGCTCTCTTTTGTAAAATATAGCAATGGTCAATCGTGTCAAAAGCCTTCTTTAAATCAATGAAAACACCTACTGCATATTTTCTTTTATCGATGCATCCTGTTATCTCTTCTATTAGCTCCATAAGAGCCAGAGAAGTAGATCTAGATGGTCTAAAACCATACTGTCATTTATTAATTTATGTTTGTCAATAAAGTCATCCAATCTCTGTACAAATAATTTCTCCAGTATCTTTGAGAACTGTGAAAGTAAGGAAACAGGTCTATAATTTGTGAACAGATGTTTATTGCCAGCTTTGTATAATGGAATCACTTTAGCCAGTTTCATTTTATCTGGGAAGATGCCAGTTTTAAATGAAAGGTTACATATATAAGTAAGTGGATCAGCTATTCCCTCAGTTATCTTCTTTACCAGTGCCATATTGATGTCATTCCAATCTGTAGAAGTCTTGTTGACACTTCTATTTACAATAGCAATAATTTCCAGTTTATCAACAGTTCCCAAAGACATTGAATCTACATTTCTCTCACAGCATTCCAGATCAGCTTGCTTCTTCCCAGTTACATTAATTTCTTTTGCCAAATTGGGACCAACATCAACAAAGAAGCTGTTAAAACCATCAACCACTTCCTTCACTGTGAGAAGTTGCCTTCCCTTATCTGAAAAATGATCAGGAAATGATTGATTTCTTTGTTTATTTCTAATAATACTATTCAGAATAGTCCATATGCCTTTAGCATTATTTTTATTCTTCTCTAACAATTTTATATAATAGTCTTTCTTGCACACTCTCATAATAGTTGTTAATTTATTTTTATATTTCTTATATTTTAACTCTGCCTCTTTTGTTTTGCTTTTAGAAACATTCCAGACAAGGTGTTCATTTTTTGCATACATTTTGTAGTCCTTTGGTCATCCATGGGTTTTCTGCGTAACGGTTCTTAGTGCTACACTTTTTAAGGGGCAATGCTTATCATATAGATGTGTTAATATATCTAGAATAAGTCATAAGCCTCATCCACTGCTGTCTTGTTGTATACATTAGTCCAATTTCAATTCATTAGATCATTTTTTAAAGCATCTATAGATTCTTCAGTTGTTATTCTCTTTAATTTAATTTCCTTTAATTTCTTTCTTTTGTTATTATCACATTCAGAAATAAGAAAAACAGGCAGGTGATCACTAATGTCGTTGATTAAAATTCCACTTATCACTTTACTTTCCATATCATTTCTAATATTATCAATTAGAGAAGCACAATGGGATGTTATTCTGGTTGGTTTAAGATATTGTTGGGAAAAAACTCATACTATACATTATTTCAATAAATTAATCTTCTGATTTATTCTTGTTTGGATTCAGCAAATCAATGTTATAATCCCCACAAATATAAGTGTTTTTTGTTTTGTTGAGGTAAACATTCTTTCCATTATTGTGATAAATGTGTCGATACTTGAACCTGGTTTTCTGTAGACACAGCTGATGACCTCAGTCTCCTCAGCAGGTAGAGTCTGCTCTGGCCCTTCCTGTAGAGGGTGCATGGTCAGACCAGTCCAGTCTATTGTTCAGGTGAACACCCAGGTATCTGTAGGAGTCCACAGTCTTGATGTCCAAACCCTGGATGCTAACCGTTGTTGGATGGGGGGGTCTACACCTAAGGAAGTTCACTACCAGCTCCTTGGTCTTCCCCATGTTGATCTGGATGTGGTTCTGTTGGCACCAGTCCACAAAGGCCCCTCCCTTTCAGTCCTCTGTACTCCCGCTCATCCTCCTCAGTGATGAGGCCGACGATCGCAGAGTCGTCAGAGAACTTCTACAGGTGGCAGTTGTCCATCCTGTACATGAAGTCCGCAGTGTACAGGAGTGACGAGGAGAGGCAACAGAGCCGTTCCCTGCGGGGCCCCTGTACTGCAGATCACCATGTCAGACACACAGTCCCTAGTCCTCACATACTGTGAGGTAGTCCTGGATCCAACCCGACAGGTGGTGGTCCACCTCCGTGTGCTCCAGCTTGTCTCTCAGTAGAAGAGGCTGGATGGTGTTGACAGCACTGGAGAAATCAAAGAACATGATCCTCACAGAGTTCTCAGGCTTCTCCAGGTGAGACAGAGCCCTGTTCATGAGAAGGAAGATGACAGCATCATCCACCCGATGCCAGGCTGGTAGGCAAACTGAAGCAGATCCATCGATGAGCTCACCAGAGGCCTGAGGTGGGAAAGAACCAGCCTCTCTAGTGTCTTCATCAAATGAGACGTCAGTGTCACCGGCCTGTAGCTGTTCAGGTCTTTGGGGTGTTTTTTTGGCACTGGTACGGGACAGGATGTCTCCAACAGCTGTGGTACCCTCCCCAGCATCAGACTCATGTTGAAGATGTGCTCCACAATCCCACACAGCTGGTCTGCACAGGACTTGAGGAGCCTGGAGCTGATGCCATCTGGACCTGCAGCCTTTTTGGTCTTAAGTTTCCTGAGCTCATGTCTCACCTGGGTGGATGTGAGGGACAGGCTGGAGGAGGGGGGCTGGGTGTTAGAAGGTGTGGGTTGGGTTGTTGGACTCCTGGCAGGAGTAGCAGTGGGGGTGGTTGAGGGCTGGACATCATGGAAGGCAGGGAGGAGGTTAGGGTGAGAAAGCGACCTTCAGATGCAGATGAGGGTCGTTGCGGCAGGGCTGGCAAGGCGGGGGGAGGGGCAGGTGGCTGATCAAACCCCCTGAAAAACAGGTTTAGATCGTTCACCCACCTCTGGTCCCCCACAGCCCCTCCTGACTCCACTGTTGTTGTTCTGCTGCAGCTGGTCCTCCATCTTCCTCCTGTAGCTGTCCTTCCCCTCTCGGATCTTCCTCCTCAGCTCCCTCTGCACAGACTTCAGCTCCTCCTTGTCTCCTGACTTAAAGGCTCTCTTCTTCTCCTTCAGGAGAGCCTTTATCTCAGGATTAATCCAGGGCTTGTTGTTGGAGAAGCACCGTACAGTCCTGGTGGGTAAAGTGTTCTCCACACAGAAGTTAATGTAATCCGTTATACAGTCTGTGAGGTTGTTGATGTCCTCCCCGTGAGGATCACAGAGCTCCTCCCACACAGTTGACTCAAAACAGTCCCTCAGAGCCTCTTCAGTCTCCTCAGACCATCTCTTAACTGTGCGGGTCACAGCTGGCTGCCTGTGGACAAGTGGTTTGTACATGGGCTGGAGATAAACCAGGTTGTGGTCTGATCTCTCCCGGGGAGGAAGGGGTGATGACTTGTATGCATCCTTGGTGTTTGCATACAGTAAGTCCAGTATTTTATTGTCTCTGGTGTGGCAGGTGACATACTGGGTGAAAGTGGGCAAAGTGGAGGATGAAGAGGCGTGATTAAAGTCCCCAGAGATGAGGAGGAGGGCCTGAGGGTGTTTGGTCTGTAGCCAGCTGACTGCAGAGTGCAGGGTCTCACATGCAAAGGCTGATTATTACAGTTGGCCTGACACAGGCAGACTAATGCAGCACCATTCTTTAACAGTTACTATGGCAACGAGGGGGAGGAGGCAGAACATGTTCCTTTGATCTTCCCTTGCTGCTGATTGGACCTCTGGATCAAAGGACGTTCCTCTGGTGCTGCTTTGGTGATCCCATCAGTCCATATATGGACATAGACTCTGATATGTCTATATAAGTAAGATCAGGATTGTGCAGACTTAATTCAACATCAGAGCAAGAACAATGAACAACGCAGAGGTAAGTACACAGACCAAAATTTTGGTCAACAAGGATCTACTCAGGCCGCTTATTGCCTCGTTTGTGGACCAGCTGACATCCATACAGTGGCTCAATCTAGAGGCTGGATCACTGGACCTGAGAACAAAACCCAAACTGACGGAGATGCAGCATTATGTTTGTGCCAAAGGACCAGGTGTCCAAGTGTCTTGGAGACATGGGTAGCATCATATCACAGACATTGGCTGAGAAGATGGGTGTTAAGGGTGACATCCAGAGCTCGAGCACACAGATACTGACAGAGCTCATAGTGGATGAGGTTACAGAGAGGGTGAACGACGAGCTCTCTAGCTTGGTGGAGTGTGAGAAAGCTTTTCCCCGGAGTGTGAGGAACATCGCACAAAACATGTGGCAAGAACTTTGTGATATTATGCCCAGGATACCAAAATCCAGGAAATCCAGGAAAGTGACCCTGGTTAATGAATTTGAATGCACGTCTAATGAGGAGGACTTCCTGCCAAGGCCTGGGTCCTCCAAAGCATCCAAGCTACTCATGGATTCAGAATTACTCAAAATTTCATCACTCAAATCAGCCCAGATTATCTTGACTGAAGATTGTCTTGGCTGATGCCCAAAATAATCAGTTACATTTCTGCTATTACAAATTGAAGTAAATGTGGATGGAGCTCAGATGAAGGGTGCAGGGCGCAGAGCGAGAGAGCAGGTCACTGAAGCCAGCCTTTTTAAAGCAGACGTGGGTCAGCCAAGGCAAACAGGTCCTGGGAGAGGGGCCAGATGAAGCGTGACTCAAGGACCACTATGACGAGTAACAAAATTGGATCCAGTTTTCTCTTGCTTGGGCCTGGGTCAACGGGCATTTAAACGGTGTCCCTATGGCATGTAGGACTATCTTCATTAGTTGTATCTAATGAAGATACTCCAAAATCTGTCACAGATACTGAGGATAACTAACACTCTTCACAGACAGAGATCTGCTTGGTACCTAATGAAGCAATTCCTACATCCGTCACAGACACTGAGGATGACAGATACACTTCACAGACGGAGATCTGCTTGGTACCTAACAAAGTTAGTCATAGGACTTACTTTGTTAGGATACTGAGGACAGACACTCTTCACAGATGGAGATCTGCTTGGTACCTAATGAAGATTGTCCTACATCAGTCACAGAAACTGAGGATGACAGACACTCTTCACAGACGGAGATCTGCTTGGTACCTAATGAAGAGTGTCAGTCATCCTACATCTGTCACAGATACTTGAGGACAACAGACACTCTTTCACAGACGGAGATCTGCTTGGTACCTAATGAAGATAGTCCTACATCTGTCACAGATACTTAAGGATGTCTAACAAACTCTTCACAGGCGGAGATCTGCTTGGTACCTAATGAAGATAGTCCTGCATCTTTCACAGATATTGAGGATGACAGACACTCTTCATAGACGGATCTGCTTGGTACCTAATGAAGATCGTCCTACATCTGTCACAGATACTGAGGATGACAGACATTCTTCACAGACGGAGATCTGCTTGGTACCTACGGAAGATAGTCCTGCATCTGTCACAGATACTGAGGATGACAGACACTCTTCACAGACAGAGGTCTGCTTGGTACCTAATGAAGATAGTCCTACATCTGTCACAGATACTTAGGATGTCTGACACTCTTTCACAGATGGAGGTCTGCTTGGTACCTAATGAAGACTAGTCCTACATCTGTCATAGACACTAAGGACAGACACTCTTCACAGACGGAGATCTGCTTGGTACCTACTGAAGATAGTCCTGCATCTGTCACAGATACTAAGGATGACAGACACATTTCACAGACGGAGGTCTGCTTGGTAACTAATGAAGGAAGTCAGACATATGTCACAGATACTGAGTACAGACACTCTTCACAGATGGATATCTGCTTGGTAACTAATAAGGTTGTCCTAAATCTGTCACAGATACTGAGGATGACAGACACTTTCGTCACAGATGGAGATCTGCTTGGTACCTAATAAGGTTGTCCTAAATCTTGGTACCTAATGAAGATAGACCTGCATCTGTCACAGATACTGAGGACACACACTCTTCACTGAAGAATATCTGCTTGGTAACTAATGAAGGTAGTCCAAAATTGAATTCGTTTTTCTTTTCCCATGCTGAACATGAGAAAAGCACCGTACAGTCCTGGTGAGTACAGTGTCCTCCACACAGAAGTAAATGTAATCCGTTATACAGTCTGTGAGGTTGTCGATGTCCTCCCTGTGAGGATCACAGAACTCCTTCCACACAGTTGACTCAAAACCTTCCCGTCAGAGCCTTTTCAGTCTCCTCAGACCATCTATTAACTGCGCGGGTCACAGCTGGCTTCCTGTGGAAAAGTGGTTTGTACACGGGCTGGAGATAAACCAGGTTGTGGTCTGATCCCCACAGGGGATGGAGGGGTGATGACTTGAATGCATCCTCGGCGTTTGCATACAGTAAGTCCAGTATTTTATTGTCTCTGGTGTGGCAGGTGACATACTGGGTGAAAGTGGGCAAAGTGGAGGATGGAGAGGTGTGATTAAAGTCCTCAGAGATGAGGAGGAGGGCCTGAGGGTGTTTGGTCTGTAGCCAGCTGACTGCAGAGTGCAGGGTCTCACATGCAAAGGCTGATTATTACAGTTGGCCTGACACAGGCAGACTAATGCAGCACCATTCTTTAACAGTTACTATGGCAACGAGGGGGAGGAGGCAGAACATGTTCCTTTGATCTTCCCTTGCTGCTGATTGGACCTGTGGATCAAAAGGACGTTACTCTGGTGCTGCTTTGGTGATTCCATCAGTCCATATATGGATATAGACTCTGATATGTCTATATAAGTAAGATCAGGATTGTGCAGACTTAATTAGAGCAAGAACAATGAACAACACAGAGGCAAGTACACAGACTAACATTTTGGTCAACAAGGACAACAATATACTCATCATCCATGCAGTGGCTTAATCTAGAGGCTGGATCACTGGACCGAGAACAAAACCAAAACTGACGGAGATGTGTTTGGAATTAATCGATGTTGCAGCAACACACATCTTTGAGCTCTTGGAGTGTGAGAGTGATGGTGCGAGCATTATGTTTGTGCCAAAGGACCAGGTGTCTAAGTGTCTTGGAGATGGGCATAGCAGCATCATAGCACAGACATTGGCTGAGAGATGGGTGTTAAGGGTGACATCAGAGCTCGAGCACACAGATACTGACAGAGCTCATAGTTGATGAGGTTACAGAAGGTGAACAACTAGCTCTCTAGCTTGGAGGACTGTGACTTTTCCCGGAGTGTGAGGATCATCTAAAAAACATTTGTAACATTATGCCCAGGATACCAAAGTCCATGAAATCCAGGAAATAGTGGTTGACCAAATGGTTAATGAGGAACATCTAATGAGAAGTCCTCCTCATTAGATGTGCATCTTTTGCCAGAATAATACTGTAAATTTAAAAGCAACCCCTTTATAGTGTAAGCGAAGAAAGTCCTACATCTGTCACAGATACTGAGGACAGACACTTCTCACAGACAGAGATCTGCTTGGTACCTAATGAAGATAGTCCTACATCTGTCACAGATACTGAGTGCAGACACTCTTCACTCATCACAGGCGGAGATCTGCTTGGTAACTAATGATGCAACTCAGACATATGTCACAGATACTGAGGATGACAGACACTCTTCCCAGATGGAGATCTGCTTGGTACGTTATGAGCATAGTCCTACATCTGTCACAGATACTACGGCCAGACACTCTTCACAGACCGAGATCTGCGTGGTACCTTGGTACAGATACATGAGATAGTCACAGATGGAGATCTGCTTGGTACCTTATGAAGATAGTCCTACATATGTCACAGATTACACTCTTCACAGAGAGATCTGCTTGGTAACACTCTTCACAGATGGAGATCTGCTTGGTACCTTTCTGTCACAGATACTGAGGACAGACACTCTTCACAGACAGAGATCTGCTTGGTACCTAATGAAGATAGTCCTACATCTGTCACAGATACTGAGTGACAGACACTCTTCACTCATCACAGATGGAGATCTGCTTGGTAACTAATGAAGGAAGTCAGACATATGTCACAGATACTGAGGATGACAGACACTCTTCCCAGATGGAGATCTGCTTGGTACCTAATGAAGATAGTCCTACATCTGTCACAGATACTAAGGGCAGACACTCTTCACAGACAGAGATCTGCTTGGTACCTAATGAAGATAGTCCGACATATGTCACAGATACTGAGGATGACAGACACTCTTCACAGATGGAGATCTGCTTGGTACCTTATGAAGATAGTCCTACATATGTCACAGATACTGAGAACAGAAACTCTTCACAGATGGATATCTGCTTGGTACCTAACGAAGATAGTCCGACATATGTCACAGATACTGAGGATGACAGACACTCTTCACAGATGGAGATCTGCTTGGTACCTTATGAAGATAGTCCTACATATGTCACAGATTCGGAGGATGACTGAAACTCTTCACAGACGGAGATCTGCTTGGTAACTACTGAAGATAGTCTTACATCTGTCACAGATACTGAGGATGACTGACACTCTTCACAGATGGCGATCTGCTTGGTACCTAAGGAAGATAGTCCGACATATGTCACAGATACTGAGGATGACAGACACTCTTCGCTGATGGAGATCTGCTTGGTACCTACTGAAGATAGTCCTACATCTGTCACAGATACTGACGACAGCCACTCTTTACTGACGGAGATCTGCTTGGTACCTAATGAAGATAGTCCTACATCTGTCACAGATACTGAGGATTACAGACATTCTTCACAGACGCGAGATCTGCTTGATACCTAATGAAGATAGTCCTACATCAGTCACAGATACTGAGGATGACTAACACTATTCACATATGGAGATCTGCTTGGTACCCAATGAAGATAGTCCTACATCTGTCACGGATACTGAGGATGTCTGACACTCTTCACAGAAGGAGGTCTGCTTCGTACCTAACAAAGTTAGTCCTACATCTGTCACAGATACTGAGGATGACAGACACTCTTCACAGACAGAGAATTGCTTGGTACCTACTGAAGATAGTCCTACATCTGTCACAGATACTGAGGATGACAGACACTCTTCACTCTTCACAGATGGAGATCTGCTTGGTAACTAATGAAGATAGTCCGACATATGTCACAGATACTGAGGACGACAGACACTCTTCACAGATGGAGATCTGTTTGGTACCTAATGAAGATAGTCCTAAATCTGTAACAGATACTAAGGACAGACACTCTTCACAGATGGAGATCTGCTTGGTACCTAATGAAGATAGTCCTACATCTGTCGCAGATACTGAGGATGACAGACACTCTTCATTGACGGAGATCTGCTTGGTACCTTGTGAAGATAGTCCTACATCTGTCACAGATACTAAGGGCAGACAATCTTCACAGACGGAGATCTGCTTGGAACCTAATGAAGATAGTCCGACATATGTCACAGATACTGAGAACAGAAACTCTTCACAGATGGATATCTGCTTGGTACCTAATGAAGATAGTCCTACATCCGTCGCAGATACTGAGGATGACTGACACTCTTCACAGATGGCGATCTGCTTGGTACCTATGAAGATAGTCCTACATATGTCACAGATTCGGAGGATGACTGAAACTCTTCACAGACGGAGATCTGCTTGGTACCTACTTGAGATAGTCTTACATCTGTCACAGATACTGAGGATGACAGACACTCTTCACTCTTCACAGATGGAGATCTGCTTGGTACCTTATGAAGATAGTCCTACATATGTCACAGATATGGAGGATGACAGACACTCTTCGCAGATGGAGATCTGCTTGGTACCTACTGAAGATAGTCCTACATCTGTCACAGATACTGACGACAGCCACTCTTTACTGACGGAGATCTGCTTGGTACCTAATGAAGATAGTCCTACATCTGTCGCAGATACTGAGGATGACAGACACTCTTCGCAGATGGAGATCTGCTTGATACCTACTGATGATAGTCCTACATCTGTCACAGATACTAAGGACAGACACTCTTCACAGACAGAGATCTGCTCGGTAACTAATGAAGATAGTCCTACATCTGTCACAGATACTGAGGACAGACACTCTTCACAGATGGAGATCTGCTTGGTACCTCAGAAGATAGTCCTACATCAGTCACAGAAACTGAGGATGACTAACACTATTCACATATGGAGATCTGCTTGGTACCTACTGAAGATAGTCCTGCATCTGTCACAGATACTGAGGATGACAGACACTCTTCACAGACGGAGGTCTGCTTGGTACCTAATGAAGACTGTCAGTCATCTGTCACAGATACTGAGGATGACAGACACTCTTCACAGACGGAGGTCTGCTTTAGTTTACTGAAGATAGTCCTACATCTGTCACAGATACTAAGGTTGACAGACACTCTTCACTCTTTTACAGGCGGAGATCTGCTTGGTAACTAATGAAGGAAGTCAGACATATGTCACAGATACTGAGGACAGACACTCGTCACAGATGGAGATCTGCCTGGTAACTAATGAAGATAGTCCTACACCTGTCACAGGTACTAAGGACAGACACTCTTCACAGATGGAGATCTGCTTGGCACCTAATGAAGATAGTCCTGCATCTGTCACGGATACTAGGGATGACAGACACTCTTCACAGACGGAGATCTGCTTGGTACCTTGTGAAGATAGTCCTACATCTGTCACAGATATTGAGGACATACACTCCTTACTGAAGAAGATCTGCTTGGTAACTAATGAAGGTAGTCCAAAATTGAATTAGTTCTTTCTTTTCCAATGCTGAACATGGGAAAAGCACCGTACAGTCCTGGTGAGTACAGTTTCCTCCTGTGAGGGAGCTGGAAAACACCCCCCTCACTGAGGTGACAAGTCTGTCATGTTGTGCTTAAGTGATTGTTATTTAGGATATGATTTTTGTTTGTTTGATTTTCAACAACCCCACTAATATCTCCTCTCTTCGAGGTTATCATCTGGGGGGTCGCGTTCACATGGAGTGCACACATGAGGATGCAGCAAACGGGTTCCAGCAGTGGCAAATCACCTTGTTAGACTGGGCTGATGATCAGGGAGGAGAGAGGAGGAGGGAAGGGGGGAGTTATTTAGTTATGTTTAGCTTTAGTTTTGGATATTTTGGGTTATTTAGTTCCTTTTGTTAATGTGTATGTGTTTAGTCTTTTGTTTGGGATTTATTTACTTGTATTTGGGGTAATTGGTGCAGGTTTGTCACTGGAGAGGTGAGAGTGAGGTGAAGATGCAGGTGAGAGGAGAAGGGAGGGGGGAGCAGGTGAGGAGCTGCTGCTCGGCCTTAAATGAAGGGCACCTGTGTGAGTTGAGGTTTGTTTGGTTCCCTGCAGGCTGCTGCTCAGGGGAGGATAGGACAGGGGACTTTTTTAATGAAATATGGACAAAATAAATGATATTCAGAGCTCTGGACCTGCTGTCTGAACCTGTACGTTTTTTTCTTCACTTTCTGCTGGTTTCATCCTGATTAAGAGGTTATTTTTCAAAAGCAAAACCTCACATTTGGTGTCAGAAGTGGGATGAGACGCAATCAGAGTGAAGAATTTCAGCTTTGCAGACAGCATGGGACCGAAAGCTCAAGCCAAAACTAAGAGGACAGAAGCTGTTGAAGATTGCCCGGATGAGGGTGCAGCAGAGGAGTCCAGAATCCTGAAGCCTAGGGAGGGGCACCAGGGGCCTGCAGACATGGATTCAATTACCAGCATGTTGCAACAATGTCTTCACTTTCAACATGACTTGAGTGAAAGGTGGGACAAAGAAGCAGTCAAGCAGGACAGGAGGTGGCGGCAAATGCAGATGCAAGTCAACAATCTCAGAGATGAAATGGAGCAGCAGCAGCAGAGGGAGAGCCATCCACAGCTGAGCATGCCACTGGCAGAGCACGAGGTGGAGGAGCAGGTGGCCCAGCCCAGTGCGGGGCAGGCAACAATTGGACAACAAATGGATCCAACCTGAGAAGAGGACAAAGGACCAGGTGGGAGAGATCTTGATTGTGGAGCAATTCTATCGCTCCCTGTCCATGGAGCTGAGAGTGTGGGTGAAGGAGAGGGGTCCAAAGACAGCATGAGAGGCAGCTCAGCTGGTGGAAACCTTTCTTGCAGCTCGGCGAGGGTCCAAGAGCTACAGATTCGAGTCTCCAAAGAAGTCCAGCCCTGTGCGGGGTAAGCCATGCGGATCGGGGGTTGGGGGTGGTCCTAGGGAACTAGACTCAGCTAGACCTGTAGAGAAACCTGTAGTTCCTTTTAAACCAAAGTCAACTGCTAAGCCTGTATGCTTCTTTTGTGGTCAGGAAGGGCATATCAAACCAGAATGCCCAGCTAGAAAAGCTACAGCTGCTTATTTCTGCACTGTCCCTCGTCCTAATCAGAATGAGAGTTGCATGGTAGGAAAACAGCAGGTCACCACTGTTAAAATTAATGGTGAACCAGCACATGCTCTACTTGATACTGGCAGTACCCAAACATTGATCCATCCTTCATTAGTTTCAAAGCAAATTGTCCTAGGGGAGCCAGAACTTAATATTTCCTGTGTACATGGGCACCGTCGATCTTATCCAACTACAGTGGTGTATCTGGAGGTTGCAGGACAGACTTTCATAGTGTCAGTGGGGGTAATAGACAGCTTAGCTCATCAGGTCATCTTGGGGCAAGACATTCCAATCCTTCAGGAGTTGGTTCAGGCGTGTAGACCGGTTAACATTGTCACTAGGTCACAGAGACAGACCCAGGTTTTGGAGGAGGAGCAAGAGAGTGGAAGCCAATCAGGGCCAGCTGTAAAGGTTCAAGGGGTAGAGGAGTTAGTCTCCCCGCCAATAATACAGGGTGAGCCAGAAGTAGGGAGTCCACAGTCAGCTCAGGAGGAGTTCAGTGATTTCTCAGAGTTACCTTTCTTTAATGGGGATTTTGCAGATTGTTCTGTTAAAGTGAGGAAAAAGCCGTGAGGCAGAGAAGGCTAGAGAAAATGGAAGGACAGTCAGATCAGGTTCAGGGCTAGCAGAGCTAGAACTCAGTGGAGAAGTCGCAGGTTGTAATTTTTTCAGCAGCAAGAGCAGGATGAATCGTTGCAGGACTTCTTTAAGCAAGCAAAAATAGTGCAGCCGGGACAGGTAGCCGGAGTGGGGTTTTTTCTCAGGGGCCAGGTACTGTACTACAAGGCTGATCTAGATGACAGGGAAAGGCTAGTGGTTCCACAGGGGCTTCGGGAACAGGTGCTCGAGCTGGGCCGCAGCATTCCGTGGGCAGGTCATCTAGGGGCCAAGAAGACCTTGGACAGGATTTCATGCCGGTTTTATTGGCCGGGGTTAAGCTCACAAGTACAGGAGTATTGTCAGACCTGTTCAGTATGTCAACTAACGGGGGATAAGAAGGTGCCCAAATACCCATTACAACCTCTTCCAGTCATTGATGTTCCATTTAGTCGAATAGCTATGGACATCGTTGGACCATTAGAGAGAACACAGTCAGGACATCGTTATATACTTGTAGTCTGTGATTACAGTACCAGATATCCTGAGGCATTTCCACTAAGAGATATTACTGCTAAACAAATAGCATATGCGTTGCTGCAGCTTTTCTCAAGAGTAGGCATCCCATCTGAGATCTTAACAGATCAGGGTACAAACTTTCTTTCAAATACACTCAAACAAGTGTACAGGCTCTTGGGCATTAGGAGTATTCGGACCACCTTACCACCCAGAGACAGATGGCCTGGTGGAGAGATACAATCGAACTCTTAAAAGCATGCTGAAGAAGTTCATCTCCACTAATGCAAAAGACTGGGATAAGTGGCTCCGTATCTCCTGTTTGCTTACAGGAGGTGCCCCAAGCATCGACAGGCTTCTCACCTGTTGAGCTTCTCTATGGCAGGCAGGTGAGGGGTCCCCTTGATGTACTGCAGGATGCCTGGGTGGGACCCCAGGAGAAGACAACGAGTGTCTTGACATTTGTACTGGAAATGAGAGAGAAGATGGAGGAGACTACAAAGCTGGTAAAGAAAAACATGATGAAGGCACAAAAGGACAGCAAACCTGGTATGACAGGGCAGCGAGAGAGATCCTTCAACCCAGGTCAACAGGTACTGCTTCTACTTCCAACAGTGGAGAACAAGCTGATGGCAAAATGGCAGGGCCATATACTGTGCAGAAAGCTAAGTCCAACAACTTATGAGATCGAGATGCCAGAGAGGAGAAATCCAAAGCAGGCGTTCCACATTAATCTGCTGAAGGAGTGGAAAACCCGGGAAATTCCACCCCAACAGCAGCTGTTTGTCCGAACTGTGGAAGAGGAAGATGATGTTGTTGGTGAGTTCACTCCTACTCGTCATAACTCTGCATCCCTTGACCTCTCTCATCTCTCTCCAACCCAGCAGCAGGAGCTACGAGCCATTGTGCCACCAAACCTGTTTCAGGAGAGACCAGGGGCGACCAAACTGGTGGAACATGATATACGTCTGAAAAACAGCACCCCGATCAGGCAAAAGATGTATCGCACCCCACAAAAGTTGGTTCCAGTGTTGGATGAGGAGGTGGCTGTCATGCTGGAGCTGGGAGTCATTGAGCCTTCGACCAGTGAGTGGAGCAATCCTATTGTGCTGGTAATCAAGAAAGATGGTAGCATCAGATTCTGCATTGACTTTCGGAAGGTAAACGCACAATCTGAATTTGATGCCTATCCTCTGCCGAGACTAGAGGACCTCATTGAAAGGGTAGGCCAAGCCAAGTTCATTACAACTCTGGATCTGTGTAAGGGCTATTGGCAGGTGCCACTGTCTGATGCTGCTAAGCCTCTCACTGCTTTCAGAACACCACAGGGACTCTGGCAGTTCACCAAGATGCCGTTTGGTCTCCACGGGGCTCCTGCAACCTTCCAGAGGTTGATGAATCAAGTGCTGGCAGGTATGGAGTCATGTGCAGCAGCCTACCTCGATGATATTGTGATCTATAGCACCTCCTGGAGGGACCATCTGAGCCATCTGAAAGTGGTGCTTGAGAAAATCAAGGAGGCAGGCCTTACCATCAACCCTCAGAAGTGCAATAGCTAAGCAGGAGACACAGTATCTGGGCTACATCCTGGGAGGCGGAGTAATCAAGCCAGTGCAGGACAAGGTGGGGGCGATCCGAGCAAGGGAGAGGCCAACAACCAGAAAGCAGGTGAAGTCCTTCTTGGGTCTGGTGGACTGGTACCGGCGCTTCATCCGTGACTTTTCTGCAAGGGCGGCACCTTTAATGGACCCTAACCAGCACAGCGAAAACCAAGGTGGAGTGGGGTGAGGAGCAGGAGAAGGCCTTCCAGGACCTGAAAGAGGCTCTGTGCCAGGACCGGTGCTGCAGAGCCCCAACTTCAACTTACCCTTCACAGTTCAGACAGATGCATCTCATCGAGAATAGGGAGTTCTTCTACAAGGAGAAGGAGAGGAGAGGAAACCGGTGGCCTACATCAGCAGGAAACTTTCCCAGGGAGACCAGATACTCTCTTGGTGGAGCTGGAGTGTTTGGCCATTAAGTGGGCGATCGACACCTTCAAATACTACCTGAAGGGAGAGAGTTCCAGCTGGAGACAGACCACAGAGCACTGCAATGGCTGGAGCAGATGAGAGACACCAACAGTCGCATCACCCGGTGGTTTCTGTCTCTGCAACCCTATCGGTTCTCCATCCACTACAGGCCAGGGAAACAGAACACTGTGGCTGACTTCTTGTCTCGCAACGTGGTTGGCGAGCCTGCCGGAGGGGAGGAGAAGTGTGAGGGAGCTGGAAAACACCCCCCTCACTGAGGTGACAAGTCTGTCATGTTGTGCTTAAGTGATTGTTATTTAGGATATGATTTTTGTTTGTTTGATTTTCAACAACCCCACTAATATCTCCTCTCTTCAAGGTTATCATCTGGGGGGGCGCATTCACATGGAGTGCACACATGAGGATGCAGCAAACAGGTTCCAGCAGTGGCAAATCACCTTGTTAGGCTGGGCTGATGATCAGGGAGGAGAGAGGAGGGGGGAAGGGGGGAGTTATTTAGTTATGTTTAGCTTTAGTTTTGGATATTTTGGGTTATTTAGTTCCTTTTGTTAATGTGTATGTGTTTAGTCTTTTGTATGGGATTTATTTACTTGTATTTGGGGTAATTGGTGCAGGTTTGTCACTGGAGAGGTGAGAGTGAGGTGAAGATGCAGGTGAGAGGAGAAGGGAGGGGGGAGCAGGTGAGGAGCTGCTGCTCGGCCTTAAATGAAGGGCACCTGTGTGAGTTGAGGTGTGTTTGGTTCCCTGCAGGCTGCTGCTCAGAGGAGGATTGGACTGGGGACTTTTTTAATGAAATATGGACAAAATAAATGATATTCAGAGCTCTGGACCTGCTGTCTGAACCTGTACGTTTTTCTTCACTTTCTGCTGGTTTCATCCTGATTAAGAGGTTATTTTCAAAAGCAAAACCTCACACCTCCACACAGAAGTTAATGTAATCCGTTATACAGTCTGTGAGGCTGTCGATGTCCTCCCCGTGAGGATCACAGAACTCCTTCCACACAGTTGACTCAAAACAATCCCTCAGAGCCTCTTCAGTCTCCTCAGACCGTCTCTTAACCGCGCGGGTCACAGCTGGCTGCCTGTGGAAAGATGGTTTGTACATGGGCTTGAGATAAACCAAGTTGTGGTCTGATCTCCACAGGGGAGGGAGGGGTGATGACTCGTATGCATCCTTGGTGTTTGCATACAGTAAGTCCAGTATTTTATTGTCTCTGGTGTGGCAGGTGACATACTGGGTGAAAGTGGGCAAAGTGGAGGATGGAGAGGTGTGATTAAAGTCCCCAGAGATGAGGAGGAGGGCCTGAGGGTGTTTGGTCTGTAGCCAGCTGACTGCAGAGTGCAGGGTCTCACATTCAAAGGCTGATTATTACAGTTGGCCTGACACAGGCAGACTAATGCAGCACCATTCTTTAACAGTTACTATGGCAATGAGGGGGAGGAGGCAGAACATGTTCCTTTGATCTTCCCTTGCTGCTGATTGGACCTCTGGATCAAAGGACGTTCCTCTGGTGCTGCTTTGGATTCCATCAGTCCATATATGGACATAGACTCTGATATGTCTATATAAGTAAGATCAGGATTGTGCAGACTTAATTCGACAACAGAGCAAGAACAATGAACAACACAGAGGCAAGTACACAGACCAACATTTTGGTCAACAAGGACCTACTCAGGCGTCCGCCTGACATCCATGCAGTGGCTTAATCTAGAGGCTGGATCACTGGACCGAGAACAAAACCCAAACTGACGGAGATGTGTTTGGAATTAATCAATGTTGCAGCATTATGTTTGTGCCAAAGGACCAGGTGTCTAAGTGTCTTGGAGACATGGGCAGCCTCATAGCACAGACATTGGCTGAGAAGATGGGTGTTAAGGGTGACATCCAGAGCTCGAGCACACAGATACTGACAGAGCTCATAGTTGATGAGGTTACAGAGAAGGTGAACAACTAGCTCTCTAGCTTGGAGGAGTGTGAGAAAGCTTTTCCCGGAGTGTGAGGATCATCGCACAAAACATGTGGCAAGTACTTTGTAACATTATGCCCAGGATACCAAAGTCCATGAAATCCAGGAAAGTGACCCTGGTTAATGAGTTTGAATGCACTTCTAATAAGGAAGTCCTCCTCATTAGACGTGCATCTTGTTGCCAGTATAATACTGTAAAATTTAAAGCAACCCCTTTATAGTGTACCAAATGAAGAAAGTCCTACATCTGTCACAGATACTGAGGATGATTGAAACTCTTCACAGATGGAGATCTGCTTGGTACCTAATGAACATAGTCCTACATCTGTCACAGATACTGAGGATGCAGAAACTCTTCACAGATGGAGATCTGCTTGGTACCTAATGAACATAGTCCTACATCTGTCACAGATACTGAGTGCAGACACTCTTCACAGATGGAGATCTGCTTGGTAACTAATGAGAAGTCAGACATATGTCACAGATACTAAGGACAGACACTGTTCACAGAATGAGATCTGCTGGGAACCTTATGAAGATAGTCCTACATCTGTCACAGATACTGAGGATGACAGACACTCTTCACTCATCACAGACGGATATCTGCTTGGTAACTAATGAAGATAGTCCTACATCTGTCACAGATACTGAGGACAGACACTATTCACAGACGTAGATCTGCTTGGTACCTAACAAAGTTAGTCCTACATCTGTCACAGATACTGAGGATGACTGAAACTCTTCACAGACGGAGATCTGCTTGGTACCTAATGACGATTGTCCTACATCTGTCACAGATACTAAGGACAGACACTCTTCCCAGATGGAGATCTGCTTGGTACCTAATGAAGATAGTCCTACATCTGTCACAGATACTAAGGACAGACACTCTTCCCAGACGGAGATGTGCTTGGTACATAAGGAAGATAGTCCTACATCTTTCACAGATACTGAGGATGACAGACACTCTTCCCAGATGGAGATCTGCTTGGTACCTAATGAAGATAGTCCTACATCTGTCACAGATACTGAGGATGACAGACACTCTTCCCAGATGGAGATCTGCTTGGTACCTAATGAAGATAGTCCTACATCTGTCACAGATACTAAGGACAGACACTCTTCCCAGATGGAGATGTGCTTGGTACATAAGGAAGATAGTCCTACATCTTTCACAGATACTGAGGATGACAGACACTCTTCACAGACGGAGATCTGCTTGGTACCTTATGAAGATAGTCCTACATCTGTCACAGATACTGAGGATGACAGACACTCTTCCCAGATGGAGATCTGCTTGGTACCTAATGAAGATAGTCCTACATCTGTCACAGATACTGAGGATGACAGACACTCTTCCCAGATGGAGATCTGCTTGGTACCTAATGAAGATAGTCCTACATCTGTCACAGATACTAAGGACAGACACTCTTCCCAGATGGAGATGTGCTTGGTACATAAGGAAGATAGTCCTACATCTTTCACAGATACTGAGGATGACAGACACTCTTCACAGACGGAGATCTGCTTGGTACCTAATGAAGATAGTCCTACATCTGTCACAGATACTAAGGACAGACACTCTTCCCAGATGGAGATGTGCTTGGTACATAAGGAAGATAGTCCTACATCTGTCACAGATACTGAGGATGACAGACAGTCTTCACAGACGGAGGTCTGCTTGGTACCTAACAAAGTTAGTCCTACATCTGTCACACATGCTGAGGATGACTGACACTCTTCACAGATGGAGATCTGCTTGGTACCTTATGAACATAGCCCTACATCTGTCACAGATACTGAGGACACACACTCTTCACTGAAGAATATCTGCTTGGTAACTAATTAAGGTAGTCCAAAATTGAATTAGTTCTTCCTTTTCCCATGCTGAACATGGGAAAAGCACCGTACAGTCCTAAACATGGGAAAAGCACCGTACAGTCCTGGTGAGTACAGTGTCCTCCACACAGAAGTTAATGTTATCCGTTATACAGTCTGTGAGGTTGTCGATGTCCTCCCCGTGAGGATCACAGAACTCCTTCCACACAGTTGACTCAAAACAGTCCCTCAGAGCCTCTTCAGTCTCCTCAGACCATCTCTTAACTGCGCGGGACACAGCTGGCTGCCTGTGGAAAAGTGGTTTGTACACGGGCTGGAGATAAACCAGGTTGTGGTCTGATCTCCACAGGGGAGGGAGGGGTGATGACTCGTATGCATCCTTGGTGTTTGCATACAGTAAGTCCAGTATTTTATTGTCTCTGGTGTGGCAGGTGACATACTGGGTGAAAGTGGGCAAAGTGGAGGATGGAGAGGTGTGATTAAAGTCCCCAGAGATGAGGAGGAGGGCCTGAGGGTGTTTGGTCTGTAGCCAGCTGACTGCAGAGTGCAGGGTCTCACATGCAAAGGCTGATTATTACAGTTGGCCTGACACAGGCAGACTAATGCAGCACCATTCTTTAACAGTTCCTATGGCAACGAGGGGGAGGAGGCAGAACATGTTCCTTTGATCTTCCCTTGCTGCTGATTGGACCTCTGGATCAAAGGACATTCCTCTGGTGCTGCTTTGGTGATTCCATCAGTCCATATATGGACATAGACTCTGATATGTCTATATAAGTAAGATCAGGATTGTGCAGACTTAATTCGACAACAGAGCAAGAACAATGAACAACACAGAGGCAAGTACACAGACCAACATTTTGGTCAACAAGGACCTACTCAGGCGTCCGCCTGACATCCATGCAGTTGCTTAATCTAGAGGCTGGATCACTGGACCCGAGAACAAAACCCAAACTGACGGAGATGTGTTTGGAATTAATCAATGTTGCAGCATTATGTTTGTGCCAAAGGACCAGGTGTCTAAGTGTCTTGGAGACATGGGCAGCCTCATAGCACAGACATTGGCTGAGAAGATGGGTGTTAAGGGTGACATCCAGAGCTCGAGCACACAGATACTGACAGAGCTCATAGTTGATGAGGTTACAGAGAAGGTGAACAACTAGCTCTCTAGCTTGGAGGAGTGTGAGAAAGCTTTTCCCGGAGTGTGAGGATCATCGCACAAAACATGTGGCAAGTACTTTGTAACATTATGCCCAGGATACCAAAGTCCATGAAATCCAGGAAAGTGACCCTGGTTAATGAGTTTGAATGCACTTCTAATAAGGAAGTCCTCCTCATTAGGACGTGCATCTTGTTGCCAGTATAATACTGTAAAATTTAAAGCAACCCCTTTATAGTGTACCAAATGAAGAAAGTCCTACATCTGTCACAGATACTGAGGATGATTGAAACTCTTCACAGGCGGAGATCTGCTTGGTACCTAATGAACATAGTCCTACATCTGTCACAGATACTGAGTGCAGACACTCTTCACAGATGGAGATCTGCTTGGTAACTAATGAGGGAAGTCAGACATATGTCACAGATACTAAGGACAGACACTCTTCCCAGATGGAGATGTGCTGGGTACATAAGGAAGATAGTCCTACATCTGTCACAGATACTGAGGATGACAGACACTCTTCACAGACGGATATCTGCTTGGTACCTAATGAAGATAGTCCTACATCTGTCACAGATACTAAGGACAGACACTCTTCCCAGATGGAGATGTGCTTGGTACCATGAAGATAGTCCTACATCTGTCACAGATACTGAGGATGACAGACAGTCTTCACAGACGGAGAGGTCTGCTTGGTACCTAACAAAGTTAGTCCTACATCTGTCACACATGCTGAGGATGACTGACACTCTTCACAGATGGAGATCTGCTTGGTACCTTATGAACATAGCCCTACATCTGTCACAGATACTGAGGACACTGACACTCTTCACTGAAGAATATCTGCTTGGTACACTAATTAAGGTAGTCCAAAATTGAATTAGTTCTTCCTTTTCCCATGCTGAACATGGGAAAAGCACCATCCTACATCTGTCCTAAACATGAGGATGAAAAGCAACTCTTCACAGTCCTGGTGAGTACAGTGTCCTCCACACAGAAGTTAATGTTATCCGTTATACAGTCTGTGAGGTTGTCGATAGTCCTCCCGTGAGGATCACAGAACTCCTTCCACACAGTTGACTAACAAAAGTCCTACAGTCCCTCAGAGCCTCTTCAGTCTCCTCAGACCATCTCTTAACTGTCACAGATACTGAGGACACAGCTGGCTGCCTGTGGAAAAGTGGTTGGCAGGCTGGAGATAAACCAGGTTGTGGTCTGATCTCCACAGGGGAGGGAGGGGTGATGACTCGTATGCATCCTTGGTGTGTCCATACAGTAAGTCCAGTATTTTATTGTCTGTGGTGTGGCAGGTGGCATACTGGATGAAAGTGGGCTAAGTGGGGGATGGAGAGGTGTGGTTAAAGTCCACAGGGATGGGGAGCAGGGCCTGGGGGGGTTCGGTCTGTAGCCAGCTGACTGCAGAGTGCAGGGTCTCACATGCAAAGGCTGATTTAGCCAGCTGACTGCAGAGTGCAGGGTCTCACATGCAAAGGCTGATTATTACAGTTGGCCTGACACAGGCAGACTAATGCAGCACCATTCTTTAACAGTTACTATGGCAACGAGGGGAGGAGGCAGAACATGTTCCTTTGATCTTCCCTTGCTGCTGATTGGACCTCTGGATCAAAGGACGTTCCTCTGGTGCTGCTTTGGTGATTCCATCAGTCCATATATGGACATAGACTCTGATATGTCTTTAAGTAAGATCAGGATTGTGCAGACTTAATTCGACAATCAGAGCAAGAACAATGAACAACACAGAGGCAAGTACACAGACCAACATTTTGGTCAACAAGGACCTACTCAGGCGTCCGCCTGACATCCATGCAGTGGCTTAATCTAGAGGCTGGATCACTGGACCCGAGAACAAAACCCGAACTGGACGGAGATGTGTTTGGAATTAATCAATGTTGCAGCATTATGTTTGTGCCACATCTTTGGGACCAGCTGTCTAAGTGCCTTGGAGACATGGGCAGCCGCATAGCACAGACATTGGCTGAGAAGATGGGTGTTAAGGGTGACATCCACAGCTCGAGCACACAGATACTGACAGAGCTCATAGTTGATGAGGTTACAGAGAAGCTGAACAACTAGCTCTCTAGCTTGGAGGAGTGTGAGAAAGCTTTTCCCCGGAGTGTGAGGATCATCGCACAAAACATGTGGCAAGTACTTTGTAACATTATGCCCAGGATACCAAAGTCCATGAAATCCAGGAAAGTGATCCTGGTTAATGAGTTTGAATGCACATCTAATGACGAAGTCCTCCTCATTAGACGTGCATCTTGTTGCCAGTATAATACCGTAAAATTTAAAGCAACCCCTTTATAGTGTACCAAATGAAGAAAGTCCTACGTCTGTCACAGATACTGAGGATGACTGAAACTCTTCACAGACGGAGATCTGCTTGGTACTTAATGAAGATAGTCCTGCATCTGTCACAGATACTGAGGATGACTGAAACTCTTCACAGATGGAGATCTGCTTGGTAACTAATGAAGATAGTCCGACATATGTCACAGATACTCAGGATAATAATAATAAACTTTATTTATATAGCACTTTTAAAAACATTGGTTTACAAAGTGCTTTGACAGAAGGCAGGAACATAGAACAACAAAGCACAAGAGTTTGACATCAAAGGAAAAAGAACAACCGAAGGAGGTTAATCAAAATCAAGAACATTTCAGACAAACACAAAAGGCAAAATGAAATCGAGAGAGATCATAACAAATAAGGATGACGATAAACCCCAAGTGGGCAAGACGCTTGGTAAGACAAGGCCCAGTCACTAAATACTGAGGAGGCCCCACCCCACAGGGCTGGAGACACAACACACCAGGGCACAGCAACACACAAGTGCAACTGAACCCTGATGGTGTTAACTAACATGGACGGGTCCATGTCCAATGACTCCAGCCCCATGAATCAAAGGGCCCCCTCCATGTGTCATAGGAACCCAGACAATACAGGAACACTGCTGCTAAAATGAGACCGTGAGGACCAAAGTAAGCTAAAATAAAGAAATAAAATTAATAACATGTATTAATAAATGAATAAAAATAATATTAAAAGACAACAGTAAAACAGTAGAATATAGATAAAAAGAGACAGAACAGTAACACAGTTACAAGATAAGAAGCTAAAATTATTCGAGCAATGCCTTAAAATAAATAAATGGATAAAAAGACTAAAACACAAATAAAGAAAAGATTAAAACACAAAGAAGCAAGGAAAATAAAAGACGACTAAAAAGACTAAAAAGGCTAAAAAGACTAAAAAGACTTAAAAGACATCACCTCAAAGCTATTCTGTAAAAAATGTGTTTTTAAAAGTGACTTAAAAGAAGCAACAGACTCTGCACGCCTTATCTCCTCTGCAGGTCGTTCCAAAGTCGAGGGCTCTGATGGAGAAAGCTCTGTCACCTTTAGTTTTGAGCCCGACTTTGGAACAACCAGGAGACCTTCGCCAGAGGATCTGAGGCTGCGGGCTGCCTGATAAGGAGTTAAAAGCTCTGAATGTAGCTGGGGGCCAAGCCCATGAGTGATTTAAAAGTAATCAATAAAATCTTAAAATCAATTCTAAAACTGACAGGAAGCCAGTGGAGGGAGGCTAAAACTGGAGTGATGTGATGCCGTCTACTAAAACCAGTTAAAAGCCTAGCTGCTGCATTCTGGACCAGTTGAGGGAAAGAGATTTTTTATTTAAACTGGGGAGGAGGGAGTTGCAATAGTCCAGTCTGGAAAAAATGAAGGCATGAATTACTTTAATGAGGTCTGGAGGGGTGAGGATATGTTTGATTTTTGCTATGGAACGAAGGTGGAAGAAACAGGACTGAACGCGTTTTTATTGACGTGGGATGAGAAGGTGAGGTCTGAATCAAGAATTACTCCTAAATTCCTGGCTGATTGTTTAATGTTTGGTGATGGAGGGCCAAGCCTGGACTGTAGGAGAGGGGAGCAGTTGATGTTGAACAGGATAATTTCAGATTTTGTGTTATTTAATTGAAGAAAGTTTTCTGCCATCCAACTGTTGATGTCCCTGAGACAGTTCATGACAGCAGCTAGGCCCTATGGGTCCTCAGGTCTCAGAGGAAGGTATATCTGTGTGTCGCTCAGGGAAGGAGACTTGGTGGCGCTGAATTATTTGGCCAAGGCAGCATGTAAATAGAAAATAAAATTGAACTAAAACTGAACCCTACACCACAGGCAACGGCAGCAGTAGAGGAGCTGCGCTATTGATCACTCTGAGGAGGGCCGTCTCAGTGCTGTGACCTGCTCTAAAACCAGACTGAAACTTCTCAAAGAGGTTGTTGTCAGACATAAAATGTAAAAGCTGTGTAGAAACCACCTTCTCTAAAAGTTTGGATAAAAATGAGAGTTTTGAAATGGGTCTAAAATTGTTAAAATCAGTGGGGTCAAGATTTGGTTTCTTTAAAAGGGGTTGGACCACAGCGTGTTTAAAAGCAGAAGGAAATACTCCCTCTGACAAAGAACTATTAGTAAAAGCTAAAATGCTGGGCCCAACTGTGCTAAAAACCTCTTTGAGGAATCTGGTGGGGATAAAATCAAGACTGCATGTAGCTGGTTTCATATGGGCTAAAATATCTGATAAAAAGGATAAGGACACCGGCTCAAAACTGCTAAAATAACAAAGAACTTCCCTACTTAAAAGCACGGGATATTCAGGAGGAGTGATTTGATGCCTGATGTCCATTACCTTGTTGATAAAATGAGTCAAAAACTTCTCACAAGTAGCTTGAGAAGCATCAGTAAAATGGGAGGGGGAAGGGTTAGTAAGGGAGTCTAAAACCTTAAATAAAACTCTGGGGTTAGAATGATTGGCTAAAATCAAGTCAGAATAAAATGCTGCCCTTGCATCTTTAACTGCCCTCTGGTAGTTTTTCATGGAGTCTTTCCAGATTTCATGAAAAACTACCAGACCAGTTTTTTTCCATTTTCTTTCATATCTGCTACAAATTTTCTTTAACTCATTTGTGGACTCTGTAAGCCACGGCTGGGGCTCTTTGTTTGAGCTTTTTAATTTCAAGGGGGCTACAGAGTCCAAAATGGTTTTGTGTCTCCATAAAATGAAGAGCTTTATGCTCTATTGTAAAGTGTCTTGAGATAACACTTGTTATGAATTGGCGCTATACAAATAAAGATTGATTGATTAGTTACCAAGCAGATCTCCGTCTGTGAAGAGTGTCTGTCCTCAGTATCTGTGACAGACGTAGGACTATCTTCAGTCGGTATAAGCAGATCTCCGTCTGTGAAGAGTGTCTGTCCTTTATTATCTGTGACATATGTCTGACTTCCTTCATTAGTTACCAAGCAGATCTCCATCTGTGAATAGTGTCTGCACTCAGTATCTGTGACAGATGTAGGACTATCTTCATTTTGTACACTATTAAGGGATTGCTTGAAATTTTACAGTATTATACTGGCAACAAGATGCACGTCTAATGAGGAGGACTTCCTCATTAGAAGTGCATTCAAACTCATTAACCAGGGTCACTTTCCTGGATTTCATGGACTTTGGTATCCTGGGCATAATGTTGCAAAGTACTTGCCACATGTGTTGTGCGATGATCCTCACACTCCGGGAAAAGCTTTCACACTCCTCCAAGCTAGAGAGCTAGTTGTTCACCTTCTCTGTAACCTCATCAACTATGAGCTCTGTCAGTATCTGCGTGCTCGAGCTCTGGATGTCACCCTTAACACCCATCTTCTCAGCCAATGTCTGTGCTATGAGGCTGCCCATGTCTCCAAGACACTTAGACACCTGGTCCTTTGGCACAAACATAATGCTCGCACCATCACTCTCACACTGCAAGAGCTCAAAGATGTGTGTTGCTGCAACATCGATTAATTCCAAACACATCTCCGTCAGTTTGGGTTTTGTTCTCGGGTCCAGTGATCCAGCCTCTAGATTAAGCAACTGCATGGATGTCAGGCGGACGCCTGAGTAGGTCCTTGTTGACCAAAATGTTGGTCTGTGTACTTACCTCTGTGTTGTTCATTGTTCTTGCTCTGATGTAATTAAGTCTGCACAATCCTGATCTTACTTATATGACATATCAGAGTCTATGTCCATATATGGACTGATGGAATCACCAAAACAGCACCAGAGGAACGTCCTTTGATCCAGAGGTCCAATCAGCAGCAAGGGAAGATCAAAGGAACATGTTCTGCCTCCTCCCCCTCGTTGCCATAGTAACTGTTAAAGAATGGTGCTGCATTAGTCTGCCTGTGTCAGGCCAACTGTAATAATCAGCCTTTGCATGTGAGACCCTGCACTCTGCAGTCAGCTGGCTACAGACCAAACACCCTCAGGCCCTCCTCCTCATCTCTGGGGACCTTAATCACACCTCTCCATCCTCCACTTTGCCCACTTTCACCCAGTATGTCACCTAACACACCAGAGACAATAAAATACTTGACTTACTGTATGCAAACACCAAGGATGCATACAAGTCATCACCCCTCCCTCCCCTGTGGAGATCAGACCACACTGTTTTGAGTCAACTGTGTGGAAGGAGTTCTTTGATCCTCACGGGGAGGACATCGACAACCTCACAGACTGTATAACGGATTTCATTAACTTCTGTGTGGAGGACACTGTACTCACCAGGACTGTACGGTGCTTTTCCCATGTTCAGGACTGTACGGTGCTTTTCCCATGTTCAGCATGGGAAAAGAAAGAACTAATTCAATTTTGGACTACCTTCATTAGTTACCAAGCAGATATTCTTCAGTGAAGAGTGTGTGTCCTCAGTATCTATGACAGATGGAGGACTATCTTCATTAGGTACCAAGCAGATCTCCTTCTGTGAAGAGTGTCAGACATCCTCAGTATCTGTGACGGATGTAGGACTATCTTCATTAGGTACCAAGCAGATCTCCTTCTTTGAAGAGTGTCTATCCTCAGTATCTGTGATAGATGTAGGACTAACTTTGTTAGGTACCAAGCAGATCTCCGTCTGTGAAGAGAATCTGTCGTCCTCAGTATCTGTGACAGATGTAGGACTATCTTCATTAGGTACCAAGCAGATCTCCTTTAGTGAAGAGTGTCTGTCATCCTCAGTATTTAAGATAGATGTAGGACTATCGTGATTTGGTACGAAGCAGATCTCTGTCTGTGAAGAGTTTCTATCCTCAGTATCTGTTACCAAGCAGATCTCCATCTGGGATGAGTGTCTGTCATCCTCAGTATCTGTGACAGATGTAGGACTATCTTCATAAGGTACCAAGCAGATCTCCATCTGTGAAGAGTGTCTGCACTCAGTATCTGTGACAGATGTAGGACTATCTTCATAAGGTACCAAGCAGATCTCCATCTGTGAAGAGTGTCTGCACTCAGAATCTGTGACAGATGTAGGACTATCTTCATTAGTTACCAAGCAGACCTCCATCTGGGAAGAGTTTCAGTCATCCTCAGTATCTGTGACAGATGTAGGACTATCTTCATTAGGTACCAAGCAGATCTCCATCTGTGAATAGTGTCTGCACTCAGTATCTGTGACAGATGTAGGACTTTCTTCATTTGGTACACTATAAAGGGTTGCTTTAAATTTTACAGTATTATACTTGCAACAAGATGCACGTCTAATGAGGAGGACTTCCTCATTTGAAGTGCATTCAAACTCATTAACCAGGGTCACTTTCCTGGATTTCATGGACTTTGGTATCCTGGGCATAATGTTGCAAAGTACTTGCCACATGTGTTGTGCGATGATCCTCACACTCCAGGAAAAGCTTTCACACTCCTCCAAGCTAGAGAGCTAGTTGTTCAGCTTCTCTGTAACCTCATCAACTATGAGCTCTGTCAGTATCTGTGTGCTCGAGCTGTGGATGTCACCCTTAACACCCATCTTCTCAGCCAATGTCTGTGCTATGATGCTGCCCATGTCTCCAAGACACTTAGACACCTGGTCCTTTGGCACAAACATAATGCTCGCACCATCACTCTCACACTGCAAGAGCTCAAAGATGTGTGTTGCTGCAACATCGATTAATTCCAAACACATCTCAGTCAGTTTGGGTTTTGTTCTCGGGTCCAGTGATCCAGCCTCTAGATTAAGCAACTGCATGGATGTCAGGCGGACGCCTGAGTAGGTCCTTGTTGACCAAAATGTTGGTCTGTGTACTTTTCTCTGTGTTGTTCATTGTTCTTGCTCTGATGTCGAATTAAGTCTGCACAATCCTGATCTTACTTATATAGACATATCAGAGTCTATGTCCATATATGGACTGATGGAATCACCAAAGCAGCACCAGAGGAACATCCTTTGATCCAGAGGTCCAATCAGCAGCAAGGGAAGATCAAAGGAACATGTTCTGCCTCCTCCCCCTCGTTGCCATAGTAACTGTTAAAGAATGGTGCTGTATTAGTCTGCCTGTGTCAGGCCAACTGTAATAATCAGCCTTTGCATGTGAGACCCTGCACTCTGCAGTCAGCTGGCTACAGACCAAACACCCTCAAGCCCTCCTCCTCATCTCTGGGGACTTTAATCACACCTCTCCATCCTCCACTTTGCCCACTTTCACCCAGTATGTCACCTGCCACACCAGAGACAATAAAATACTGGACTTACTGTATGCAAACACCAAGGATGCATTCAAGTCATCACCCCTCCCTCCCCTGTGGAGATCAGACCACAACTTGGTTTATCTCCAGCCCGTGTACAAACCACTTTTCCACAGGCAGCCAGCTGTGACCCG
Organism: Scarus forsteni; assembly: GCA_036419115.1. Classification (NCBI taxonomy): domain Eukaryota; kingdom Metazoa; phylum Chordata; class Actinopteri; order Labriformes; family Labridae; genus Scarus; species Scarus forsteni. The sequence continues at coordinate 16,058 of JAZDUH010000210.1, read as the reverse complement.
CGCAGTTAAGAGATGGTCTGAGGAGACTGAACAGGCTCTGACGGGAAGGTTTCAATCTTTATTTTTTTTGTATAGCGCCAATTCATAACAAATGTTATCTCAAGACACTTTACAATAGAGCATAAAGCTCTTCATTTTTCGGATACACATATATGCATCGATACATATATACATATAAAGATACACATATGCATATATATACAAATATATACATCCAACACCCAACATGAATCCAAATAGCCAATCATGGATCCCTCCATCATGGCAGCAAGAAAAAACCTTCTGTTAAGCAGCAGGTAATCTTGAATGTGGATCCCAGTCTCATGATGAACAGCAAATCCACAGGATGCTGTGTCGGGTGTCAGGGCAAAAGAAGGAAGGTAAGAGGAGACAAGTGGACTAGAATAAGAACTAAAATTAGGGACAGGTTCATGTACCATCAACCTGTCGTCTGATTTATTAGAGGGTAGCGTTTTGAGATGCTACATCTCATTTTCACGAGGGTCCTCTTGTCTGAATGGTTGTGGTGATCATTTTCTAGAAGTATAATCTTAGATATTTTTACTGAAAATAAGAATTTATGGTAGTGACGAACTCATGGGTGCCCAGACCACAAGTGCATCCCAACCATATTTGTCTCCATTAAATATAAATGTGTTAAAGGCCTCTTGAGATGTGACATCCCATTTTCAAGAGGGACTTCATGACTATGTGGTAATAAAGAATAGATACTGTAGGTGTAACGATCATGGATATGGAGATCATGCTAATAACTACATGAACAGCTATAATGACAATGGGAATGGAGTGTTCCTAATAAAATGGCCAACTATGTGTCATGTTTATAACTGTAGCTTTGAGGCTTCATGACTCCACAGCAGCAGGCAGTCTCCACCAAGGATCCCAGGCCACCTACAAGACAAGAGCCAGAGGCAGTATAGGAGCAAACAAAGGGGCAAAAAGCAGATGCTGAGAGAGAGAGAGAGAGAGAGAGAGAGAACCTGTTACATCTAAACTATGAGTCTAATTTATGAACTAATTTATTTATTTATAAACTATGAGCTATGAGCTGGTCCCTAATTGAAAGCTTTATCAAAGAGGAATGTTTTAAGTCTAACCTTAAAGGTAGAGAGAGTGTCAGACTCCCGAACTGTGGTTGGTAAATTGTTCCAGAGAAGAGGAGCCTGATAACTGAAGGCTCTGCCTCCCATACTACTTTTGGAGATTAATGGTACCACAACTAGGCCGGCATTTTGGGAGCGTAATGTTCTAGAGGGGTTGTACGGCAATACAAGCTCTTTAAGATAGACTGGTGCCTGTCCACTGAGAGCTTTATAGGTGAGGAGAAGAATCTTGAATTCTATTCTATATTTAATGGGAAGCCAATGCAGAGAAGCTAAAACAGGAGTCATGTGGTCTCTTCTCCTAGTTCTAGTCAGTACACGTGCTGCAGCATTTTGGACCAGCTGAAGCATCTTAAGTGACTTGCTGGGACAGCCTGAAAGCAGAGAATTACAATAGTCCAGTCTAGAGGTAACAAAAGCATGGACTAGCTTTTCAGCATCGCTCTGGGCCAGGATAGGCCTGACTTTAGCGATGCTACGAAGATGAAAAAAAGGCTGTTTTTGAAATTTGCTTTATGTGGGAGTTAAAGGATAAATCCTGATCAAATAGCACTCCTAGATTTCTAACAGTTGCGCTTGGTGCCAGACTAATGCCATCTATGGCAGTTAAATCACTAGAAAAGGATTCTCTAAGGTGTCGAGGGCCCAGCACAATGACCTCTGTCTTGTCTGAGTTAAGAAGAAGAAAATTTCTGGCCATCCAGGATCTGATGTCCTTTAAACAGGCATCTAGTTTGTCTAACTGGTTTGTCTCACCTGGCTTCAGTGATACATAAAGCTGTGTATCATCAGCGTAGCAGTGAAAATTAACAGAGTATTTCCTCATGATATCACCAAGGGGAAGTATATATATAGAGAAGAGAATTGGACCTAGCACCGAACCTTGAGGAACCCCGTAACTTACTTTAGTGTACACAGAGGACTTGTTGTTCACGTGTACAAACTGATATCTATTGGATAAGTAGGACTTAAACCAATTTAAGGCAGTCCCTGTAATCCCAAGTAACATCTCCAATCTCTGTATAAGAACACCATGATCAACACCATGATCAATGGTCCTTCAAAAACTCTGAAGCTGAAAGTAGATCATTGGTTACTTTAACTAGAGCAGTCTCTGTGCTGTGATGAGCTCTAAATCCTGACTGAAAGTCCTCAAGCAGGCTATTGTCTTGAAGGAAGTCACCTAGCTGATCAGCTACTACTTTCTCCAGGATCTTTAAGGCAAATGGAAGGTTAGAAATAGGCCTGTAGTTAGCTAATGTTCCTGAATCGAGGTTAGGTTTTTTTAAGGAGGGGATTGATTACTGCTGTTTTGAAAGACTGTGGTACGTAGCCTGTTGATAGAGATATATTTACTGTCTCCAGCAACAATGGACAAACTAGAGGGAAGACCTCCTTGAACAGTTTAGTTGGAATCGGGTCTAAAAGGCAGGTTGATGATTTAGAGGAGGAGACCAGAGAATTTAGCTCCTGAAGGCTAATCGTAGAGAAACTGTCTAACTCAGGTCTAACTACTACTACATTTAGAGGTACGACAGGTTCAGCTGGAGATAGAGAGTTGCTAATTTTATCTCTAATTTTCAGAATTTTATCATTGAAAAAGCTCATAAAGTCCTCACAGCTTAGGGCTAGAGGAATCACAGGTTCAATAGAGCTCTGACTCTGTCAGCCTGGCTACAGTGCTGAAGAGGTATCTAGGATTGTTTCTATTTTCTTCAATAAGTGAGGAGTAGTGGGCAGCTCGAGCATGTTTTAAGGCTCTCATGTAGTTATTATGACTCTCTCGCCAAAGTATACGTGACTCTTCCCTTTTATCAGAGCGCCACATTCTCTCTAATTTACGGGTTGTTTGTTAAAGTGTACGAGTTTCTGAGTTAAACCAAGGAGCTGTCCTCTGACGTTTAATACGTTTTTGTCTCAGTGGAGCAATTGAGTCCAAAGTGGATCTTAGTAGACTGGCTGAGTCATCAACAAGCTCATCCAGCTGAGTGGGGCTAAAACTAATATCACAGTTATCAGTTGGCCAATTTATTGAGCTTAAGGCAGCAGGAATGGCTTCTTTGAATTTAGCCACAGCACCAGTGGACAGATTTCTACTGCTCACAGTTTTGCTGCAAAACACAGAATCTTCCAGGAGGATGCTGAAAGTTACTAAGAAGTGGTCGGATAAAAATGGATTTTCAGGAAAAACTTTCACTTCATTAATATCAAGGCCATATGCAAAAACCAAATCAAGAGTGTGATTAATATGATGGGTAGCTTCATTAACAGACTGAATAAAGCCAACTGAGTCGATTAATGACATAAAAGCTGAGCTAAGACTATCACTTTCCTTGTCCACATAGATATTAAAATCACCTACAATGATTATTTTATCAGAGCTAAGGACTAAGTTTGATATGAATTCAGAGAATTCTGATAATAATTCAGAGCATGGGCCTGGAGGACGGTAAATTATCACAAATAGGACTGTCTGGCCGGTTTTTGAATCAGTATGAGATAAATTTAGAGTAAGGCTTTCAAAAGAAGTATATTTAGAATTTGGTCTGTGATTGATTTGGAGACAGGAATGATAAATAGCTGCTACACCACCACCACGGCCTGTGTCGTGGTATATGAATATTTGAATGACTGGGGGGAGTGGATTTATTTAAACTGACATATTCCTCTTCACGTAGCCATGTCTCAGTTAGAATAAATCAATCTGATTTTCTGATATAAGGTCGTTCACCATTAAGGATTTGGACCTCAATGATCTAATATTTAAGAGACCACATCTGATTCTCTGATGTTTTAAAGCCATTACATTTGAAGTTTTTATTTTAATCAGATTTCTATGGTTGACACCTCTTTTATTTGTTTTTGTGTTAATATCTAAGTGAGCTTTGGGTCGGGGGACTGACACAGTCTCTATGGAGTAATGTTTATCACTATTACAAAAGCCATAGCAGTTATCTAAGTGATGAACACAGCTGTCATAACAGTAATGGCAGGAAAACTGTCCTAGAGCAAGCGCAGAGGAGCGTGGAGGACTGCAGCTCTGCAACATGGTCTCATCTCTGAGAGGTCATAAGTGTGACTCTGCCATGTCTTTTGATAGGAGAGATGCACCAGCCAAAGTTGGATGGATGCCGTCTCTTCCTATCAGGCCAGGTTTTCTCCAGAAGGTTGACCAATTGTCAATGAAGCCCACATCATTTGCTGGACACCACCTCGATAGCCAGCGGTTGAATGATGACATGCGGCTATACAAATCATCACTGGTCAGATTGGGCAAGGGGCCAGAGAAAATTACGGAGTCTGACATTTTCTTTGCAAAAGAGCACACTGATTCAATTTTTAATTTGGTAACTTCCGACTGGCGACGTCGGGAGTCATTCGTGCCGACATGGAGGACTATTCTAGCAAACTTACGTTTACTCTTTGCCAGCAACTTCAAATTTGCCTCAATGTCGCCCGCTCTGGCCCCTGGGATACACCTAACTATGCCTGCTGACTTCGCTATCGTCACGTTTCTGACTATGGAGTCGCCAATTATCAGTGTTTGTCCCCCTGTGGGCGGGTTACCACCATCACCGAGGGGAGAAAACCTGTTGGAAACGTGAACCGGATGGTGGGGTTCCGAGTGGGTCTTCGACTTTCAACTATGCTTGCCGCGGACAGTGACCCAGCCATTACTAGCCGGGGGGGAGGCTAAGCTAACGCTAGCGTGGCCTGCACCGCTAGCTACGTCCTGCCTGCTCGCTACAACTACATAAGTGGGTTGGGATCGGGTGCAGAGCCGCTTCTCCAGATCGGACACCATCGCCTCCAAATCTAGGAATAAGCTACACTTCTGACAAAAACCGCGATCAGTAAAGGAGGACGAAGAGTAGCTAAACATCTGCCACATCGGACAGGACAGAGCAGGAGCGGAGGGAGAAGCCATGCTAAGAGGCTACGCTAAGCTATGCTAAGCAGAAGAAAATAAAACTAAATGACCGCTTGAGAGAAGCTAGAGTGGTTACAGTAGACCTTGGTACGTCCTTAGTATCTGTGACAGATGTAGGACTATCTTAAGTAGGTACCAAGCAGATCTCCATCTGTCAAGAGTGTCTGTCATCCTCAGTATCTGTGACAGATGTAAGACTATATTCATTAGTTACCAAGCAGATCTCCATCTGTGAAGACTGTCTGTCATCCTCAGTATCTGTGACAGATGCAGGACTATCTTCGTTAGGTACAAAGCAGATCTCCATATGTGAATAGTCTTAGTCATCATCAGTTTCTTTGACAGATGTAAGACTATCTTCATTAGGTACCAAGCAGATCTCAATCTGTGAAGAGTGTCTGTCCTCAGTATCTGTGACTGATGTAGGACTATCTTAATTAGGTACGAAGCAGATCTCCCGTCTGTGAAGAGTGTCTGTCCTCAGTATCTGTGACAGATGTAGGTCTATCTTCATTAGTTACCAAGCAGACCTCCGACTGTGAAGAGTGTCTGTCCTCAGTATCTGTGACAGATGTAGAGTCCGACATCTGTTACAGATACTGAGGACAGACAGTATCTTGGCATTTGGTACCAAGCAGAGTCCAGGCACCAAGAAACAGATTCAGGACACTGATGAACAGAGTCCAAGCACCAAGAAACAAAGTGACTACACTGATGAACAGAGTCCAGGCACCAAGAAACAAAGTCACTACACTGATGAACAGAGTCCAAGCACCAAGACACAGAGTGACTACACTGATGAACAGAGTCCAAGCACCAAGAAACTGAGTCACTACACTGATGAACAGAGTCCAAGCACCAAGAAACAGAGTGTCTTCATTGATGAAAAGAGTCCAAACACCAAGAAATAGAGTCACTACACTGATGAACAGAGTCCAAGCACCAAGAAACTGAGTCACTACACTGATGAACAGAGTCCAAGCACCAAGAAACAGAGTGTCTTCATTGATGAAAAGAGTCCAAACACCAAGAAATAGAGTCACTACACTGATGAACAGAGTCCAAGCACCAAGAAACTGAGTCACTACACTGATGAACAGAGTCCAAGCACCAAGAAACAGAGTGTCTTCATTGATGAAAAGAGTCCAAACACCAAGAAATAGAGTCACTACACTGATGAACAGAGTCCAAGCACCAAGAAACTGAGTCACTACACTGATGAACAGAGTCCAAGCACCAAGAAACAGAGTGACTACACTGATGAACAGAGTCCAAGCACCAAGAAACAGAGTGTCTGCATTGATGAACAGAGTCCAAGCACCAAGAAAAAGATTGTCTACACTGATGAACAGAGTCCCGGCACCAAGAGAGTGACTCCATTGATAAACAGAGTTAAAGCACCAAGAAACAAAGTCACTACACTGATGAACAGAGTCCAAACAACAAGAAACTGAGTCACTACACTGATGAACAGAGTCCAAGCACCAAGAAACAGAGTGTCTTCATTGATGAAAAGAGTCCAAACACCAAGAAATAGAGTCACTACACTGATGAACAGAGTCCAAACACCAAGAAACAGAGTCACTACACTGATGAACAGAGTCCAAGCACCAAGAAACAGAGTCACTACACTGATGAACAGAGTCCAAGCACCAAGAAACAGAGTGTCTGTATTGATGAACAGAGTCCAAGCACCAAGAAACAGATTGTCTACACTGATGAACAGAGTCCAAGCACCAAGAAACAGAGTCACTACACTGATGAACAGAGTCCAGGCACCAAGAAACAGAGTCACTACGCTGATGAACAGAGTCCAGGCACCAAGAAACAAAGTGACTACAGTGATGAACAGAGTCCAAGCACCAAGAAACAGAGTGACTATACTGATGAACAGAGTCCAAGCACCAAGAAACAGAGTGACTACATTGATAAACAGAGTTAAAGCACCAAGAAACAGAGTCACTACACTGATGAACAGAGTCCAAGCACCAAGAAACAGAGTCACTACACTGATGAACAGAGTCCAAGCACCAAGAAAAAGATTGTCTACACTGATGAACAGAGTCCAAGCACCAAGAAACAGAGTGACTACATTGATGAACAGAATCCAAACACCAAGAAACAGAGTCACTACATAGATGAACAGAGTCCAAGCACCAAGAAACAGAGTCACAACACTGATTAACAGTCACTTCTCTGATAGAGAGAATCACTGCACTGACGGACAGGGTCACTAGACTGTTAAACAGAGTCCAAGCACCAAGAAACAGAGTCACTACACCTGCGACAGAGTCCAGGCACCAAGAAACAGAGTCATTACACTGACGAACAGAGTCCAGGCACTAAGAAACAAAGTGGCGACACTGATGAACAGAGTCCGGGCACCAAAAAAAAGAGTGACTACACTGATGAACAAAGTCCAAGCACCAAAAAACAGAGTGTCTGCATTGATGAACAGAGTCCAGGCACCAAGAAACAGAGTGTCTGCATTGATGAACAGAGTCCAGGCACCAAGAAACAGAGTGACTACACTGATGAACAGAGTCCAGGCACCAAGACTTTCTTCAATAGTTACCAAGAAGATCTCCAATCCTTCAGAGTAACTGTAGTCCACAGTATCTGTGACAGATGTAGGAGTATTTTCATTAGTTACCAAACAGATCTCCATCTGTGAAAAGTAACTAGTCCTCAGTATCTGACAGATGTAGGACTATCTTCATTATTAACCAAGAGGATCTCCATCTGTGAAGAGTACCTGAAGTCCTCAGTATTTGTGACAGATGTAGGACTATCTTCATTAGTTACCAAGCAGATCTCCATCTGTGAAGAGTAACTGAAGTCCTCAGTATCTGTGACAGAGGTAGACTATCTTAATTTGTTACCAAGCAGATCTTCATCTGTGAAGAGTAACTGTAGTCCTCAGTATCTGTGACAGATGAAGGACTATCTTCATTAGTTACCAAGCAGATCTCCATCTGTGAAGAGTAACTGTAGTCCTCAGTATCTGTGACAGATGAAGGACTATCTTCATTAGTTACCAAGCAGATCTCCATCTGTGAAGAGTAACTGAAGTCCTCAGTATCTGTGACAGAGGTAGACTATCTTATTTTGTTACCAAGCAGATCTTCATCTGTGAAGAGTAACTGTCATCCTCAGGATCTGTCACAGATGTAGGACTATCTTCATTAGGTACCAAGCAGATCTCCATCTGTGAGGAGTGGCAGTCCTCCTCAGTATCCATGACAGATGTAAGACTATCTTCATGTGTTACCAAGCAGATCTCCATCTGTGAAGAGTAACTGTAGCCCACAGTATCTGTGACAGAGGTAGGACTATCTTTAGTAGGTAACAAGAAGATCTCCATATGTGAAGAGTGTCTGTAATCCTCAGTATCTGTGACAGATGTAGGACTATCTTTAGTAGGTACCAAGCAGATCTCCATCTGTGAAGAGTAACTGTAGTCCTCAGTATCTGTGACAGATGTAGGACTATCTTTAGTAGGTACCAAGCAGATCTCCATCTGTGAAGAGTGTCTGTAATCCTCAGTATCTGTGACAGTTGTAGGACTATCTTTAGTAGGTACCAAGCAGATCTCCGTCTTTGAAGAGTAACTGTAATCCTCAATATCTGTGACAGAGGTAGGACTATCTTTAATAGGTACCAAGCAGATCTCCGTCTTTGAAGAGTAACTGTAATCCTCAATATCTGTGACAGAGGTAGGACTATCTTTAATAGGTACCAAGCAGATCTCCATCTGTGAAGAGTAACTGTAGTCCACAGCATCTGTGACAGATGTAGGACTATCTTTAGTAGGTACCAAGCAGATCTCCGTCTGTGAAGAGTGTTTGTAATCCTCAGTATCTGTGACAGATGTAGGACTGTCTTTAGTTGGTACCAAGCAGATCTCCGTCTGTGAAAAGTAACTGTAATCCTCATTATCTGTGACAGAGGTAGGACTATCTTTAGTAGGTACCAAGCAGATCTCCGTCTTTGAAAAGTAACTGTAATCCTCAGTATCTGTGACAGATGCAGGACTATCTTTAAAAGGTACCAAGCAGATTTCCGTCTGTGAAAAGTAACTGTAATCCTCAGTATTTGTGACAGAGGTAGGACTATCTTTAGTAGGTACCAAGCAGATCTCCGTCTTTGAAAAGTAACTGTAATCCTCAGTATCTGTGACAGAGGTAGGACTATCTTTAGTAGGTACCAAGCAGATCTCCGTCTGTGAAAAGTAACTGTAATCCTCAGTATCTGTGACAGATGTAGGACTATCTTCATTATCTACCAAGCAGATCTCCATCTGTGAAGAGTGTCAGTCATCCTCAGTATCTGTGACAGATGTTGGACTATCTTCATTAGTTACCAAGCAGATCTCCATCTGTGAAGAGTGTCAGTCATCCTCAGTATCTGTGACAGATGTTGGAGTATCTTCATTAGTTACAACTAATGAAGATGCCAAATGCCAAAGGGACACGTTTTAAATGCCAGTTTACCCAGGCCCAAGCAAGAGAAAACTGGATCCAATTTTGTTAACCGTCATAGTGGTCCTTGAGTCACGCTTCATCTGGCCCCTCTCCCAGGACCTGTTTGCCTTGGGTGACCCACGTCCGCTTTAAAAAGGCTGGCTTCAGTGACCTGCTCTCTGGCTCTGCGCCCTGCACCCTTCGTATGAGTTCCATGCACATTTACTTCAATTTGTAATAAATGTAAATGATCATGTTGGGCATCAGCCAAGACAATCTTCAGTCAAGATTGTCTTGGCTGATTTGAGTGATGAGATTTTGAGTAATTCTGAATCCATGAGTAGCTTGAATGCTTTGGAGGACCCAGGCCTTGGCAGGAAGTCCTCCTCATTAGACGTGCATTCAAACTCATTAACCAGGTCACTGTCCTGGATTTCATGGATTTTGGTATCCTGTGCAGAATATTACAAAGTACTTGCCACATGTTTTGTGCGATGATCCTCACACCCCGGGAAAAGCTTTCACACTCCTCCAAGCTAGAGAGCTCCTCGTTCACCTTCTCTGTAACCTCATCGACTATGAGCTCTGTCAGTATCTGTGTGCTCGAGCTCTGGATGTCACCCATTACACCCATCTTCTCAGTCAATGTCTGTGCTATGATGCTACCCATGTCTCCAAGACACTTGGACACCTGGTCCTTTGGCACAAACATAGTGCTGCATCTCCGTCAGTTTGGGTTTAGTTCTCAGGTCTAGTGATCCAGCCTCTAGATTGAGCCACTGTATAGATGTCAGCTGGTCCACAAACGAGGCAATAAGTGGCCTGAGTAGGTCCTTGTTGACCAAAATGTTGGTCTGTGTACTTACCTCTGCATTGTTCATTGTTCTTGCTCTGATTGTCGAATTGAGTCTGCACAATCCTGATCTTACTTATGTAGACATATCAGGGTCTATGTCCATATATGGACTGATGGAATCACCAAAGCAGCACCAGAGGAACGTCCTTTGATCCAGAGGTCCAATCAGCAGCAAGGGAAGATCAAAGGAACATTTTCTGCCTCCTCCCCCTCGTTGCCTGTTAAAGAATGGTGCTGCATTAGTCTGCCTGTGTCAGACCAACTGTAATAATCAGCCTTTACATGTGAGACCCTGCACTCTGCAGTCAGCTGGCTACAGACCAAACACCCTCAGGCCCTCCTCCTCATCTCTGGGGACCTTAATCACGCCTCTTCATCCTCCACTTGGCCCACTTCCACCCAGTATGTCACCTGCCACACCAGGGACAATAAAATACTGGACTGACTGTATGCAAACACCAAGGATGCATACAAGTCATCACCCTTCCCTCCCCGGGGGAGATCAGACCACAACCTGGTTTATCTCCAGCCCATGTACAAACCACTTGTCCACAGGCAGCCAGCTGTGACCCGCACAGTTATGAGATGGTCTGAGGAGACTGAAGAGGCTCTGAGGGACTGTTTTGAGTCAACTGTGTGGGAGGAGCTCTGTGATCCTCACGGGGAGGACATCAACAAACTCATGGGCTGTATAACAGATTACAATAACTTCTGTGTGGAGAACACTTTACCCACCAGGACTACGGTGCTTCTCCAAGCCCTGGATTAATCCTGAGATAAAGGCTCTCCTGAAGGAGAAGAAGAGAGCCTTTAAGTCAGGAGACAAGGAGGAGCTGAAGTCTGTGCAGAGGGAGCTGAGGAGGAAGATCTGATAGGGGAAGGACAGCAACAGGAGGAAGATGGAGGACCAGCTGCAGCAGAACAACAGTGGAGTCTAGAGGGGCTGTGGGGGACCAGAGGTGGGTGAACGATCTAAACCTGTCCTTCAGGGGGTTTGATCAGCCACCTGAACCTCCCCCCACCTTGCCAGCAGCCCTGCTGCAACGACCCTCATCTGCATCTGAAGGTCGCTGTCTCACCCTAACCTCCTCCCTGCCTTCCATGATGTCCAGCCCTCAACCACCCCCACTGCTACTCCTGCCAGAAGTCCAACAACCCAACCCACACCTTCTAACATCCAGCCCCCCTCCTCCAGCCTGTCCCTCACATCCGACCAGGTGAGACATGAGCTCAGGAAACTTAAGACCAAAAAGGCTGCAGGTCCGGATGACATCAGCTCCAGGCTCCTCAAGTCCTGTGCAGACCAGCTGTGTGGGATTGTGGAGCACATCTTCAACATGAGTCTGATGCTGGGGAGGGTACCACAGCTGTGGAAGACATCCTGTCTGGTACCAGTGCCATAAAAACACCCCAAGGACCTGAACAGCTACAGGCTGGTGGCACTGACGTCTCATTTGATGAAGACACTGGAGAGGCTGGTTCTTTCCCACCTCAGGCCTCTGGTGAGCTCATCGATGGATCTGCTTCAGTTTGCCTACCAGCCTGGCATCGGGGTGGATGATGCTGTCATCTTCCTCCTCATGAACAGGGCTCTGTCTCACCTGGAGAAGCCTGAGAACTCTGTGAGGATCATGTTCTTTGATTTCTCCAGTGCTGTCAACACCATCCAGCCTCTTCTACTGAGAGACAAGCTGGAGCACACAGGGGTGAACCACCACCTGTCGGGTTGGATCCAGGACTACCTCACAGTATGTGAGGACTAGGGACTGTGTGTCTGACATGGTGGTCTGCAGTACAGGGGCCCCGCAGGGAACGGCTCTGGTGCCGTTCCTCGTCACCCTGTACACTGCGGACTTCACGTACAGGATGGACAACTGCCACCTGCAGAAGTTCTCTGACGACTCTGCGATCGTCTGCCTCATCACTGAGGAGGATCAGCGGGAGTACAGAGGACTGATGCAGGACTTTGTGGACTGGTGCCGACAGAACCACCTCCAGATCAACATGGGGAAGACCAAGGAGCTGGTAGTGAACTTCCTTAGGTGTAGACACCCCCCACCCAACACCGGTTAGCATCCAGGGTTTGGACATCACATATTGGACTCCTACAGATACCTGGGTGTTCACCTTAACAATAGACTGGACTGGTCTGACCACACCAGTGCCCTCTACAGGAAGGGCCAGAGCAGACTCTACCTGCTGAGGAGACTGAGGTCTTTTGGAATCCTCAGTATCTGTGACAGATGTAGGACTATCTTCATTAGGTACCAAGCAGATCTCTGTCTGTGAAAAGTGTCTGTCCTCAGTATCTTTGACAGACGTAGGACTTTCTTCATTTGGTACACTATAAAGGGGTTGCTTTAAATTTTACAGTATTATACTGGCAACAAGATGCACGTCCAATGAGGAGGACTTCCTCATTAGAAGTGCATTCAAACTCATTAACCAGGGTCACTTTCCTGGATTTCATGGACTTTGGTATCCTGGGCATAATGTTACAAAGTACTTGCCACATGTTTTGTGCGATGATCCTCACACTCCGGGGAAAAGCTTTCTCACACTCCTCCAAGCTAGAGAGCTAGTTGTTCACCTTCTCTGTAACCTCATCAACTCTGAGCTCTGTCAGTATCTGTGTGCTCGAGCTCTGGATGTCACCCTTAACACCCATCTTCTCAGCCAATGTCTGTGCTAAGATGCTGCCCATGTCTCCAAGAAACTTAGACACCTGGTCCTTTGGCCCAAACATAATGCTCGCACCATCACTCTCACACTGCAAGAGCTCAAAGATGTGTGTTGCTGCAACATGGATTAATTCCAAACACATCTCCGTCAGTTTGGGTTTTGTTCTCGGGTCCAGTGATCCAGCCTCTAGATTAAGCCACTGCATGGATGTCAGGCGGACGCCTGAGTAGGTCCTTGTTGACCAAAATGTTGGTCTGTGTACTTGCCTCTGTGTTGTTCATTGTTCTTGCTCTGATGTTGAATTAAGTCTGCACAATCCTGATCTTACTTATATAGACATATCAGAGTCTATGTCCATATATGGACTGATGGAATCACCAAAGCAGCACCAGAGGAACGTCCTTTGATCCAGAGGTCCAATCAGCAGCAAGGGAAGATCAAAGGAACATGTTCTGCCTCCTCCCCCTCGTTGCCATAGTAACTGTTAAAGAATGGTGCTGCAGTAGTCTGCCTGTGTCAGGCCGACTGTAATAATCAGCCTTTGCATGTGAGACCCTGCACTCTGCAGTCAGCTGGCTACAGACCAAACACCCTCAGGCCCTCCTCCTCATCTCTGGGGACTTTAATCACACCTCTCCATCCTCCACTTTGCCCACTTTCACCCAGTATGTCACCTGCCACACCAGAGACAATAAAATACTGGACTTACTATATGCAAACACCAAGGATGCATACAAGTCATCACCCCTCCCTCCCCTGTGGAGATCAGACCACAACCTGGTTTATCTCCAGCCCGTGTACAAACCACTTTTCCACAGGCAGCCAGCTGTGACCCGTGCAGTTAAGAGATGGTCTGAGGAGACTGAAAAGGCTCTGACGGGAAGGTTTTGAGTCAACTGTGTGGAAGGAGTTCTGTGATCCTCACGGGGAGGACATCGACAACGTCACAGACTGTATAACGGATTACATTAACTTCTGTGTGGAGGACACTGTACTCACCAGGACTGTACGGTGCTTTTCCCATGTTCAGGACTGTACGGTGCTTTTCCCATGTTCAGGACTGTACGGTGCTTTTCCCATGTTCAGCATGGGAAAAGAAAGAACTAATTCAATTTTGGACTACCTTCATTAGTTACCAAGCAGATATTCTTCAGTGAATAGTGTGTGTCCTCAGTATCTGTGACAGATGTAGGACTATCTTCATTAGTTACCAAGCAGATCTCCATCTGTGAAGAGTGTCTGTCCTCAGTATCCTAACAAAGTAAGTCCTATGACTAACTTTGTTAGGTACCAAGCAGATCTCCGCCTGTGAAGAATGTCTGTCATCCTCAGTATCTGTGACAGATGTAGGACTAACTTTGTTAGGTACGAAGCAGACCTCCGTCTGTGAAGAATGTCTGTCATCCTCAGTATCTGTGACAGATGTAGGACTATCTTCATCAGGTACCAAGCAGATCTCCGTCTGTGTAGAGTGTCAGTCATCCTCAGTATCTGTGAAAGATGTAGGACTATCTTCATAAGGTACCAAGCAGATCTCCAGCTTTAAAGCGTGTCTTGATGCGCATGCGTCAGCGTTTACGTTGGGTCCGCGAGACGCTCTCCCAAACCACCGACTTTTAACTACTTTTAACTACTTTTAAGTACTTTTTACGAATTCCTTTCTTCCCTCTTTTAACCACAACATCGTTTTGAATATATTTTAATTGATCTCAGGACAATCCGGGCTGATTCAAGCACTGAAAACTGTGGCTCCTATCCTCGGCGCCAACTCTCCAAAGGACCCGGAAGAGTGGGACTTAACAAAAACCCTCAACTCTGGTTTTAAATGGCCGTGTGTGTGGGCTGCAATGAGAAAAACTCATGGTTGGAAGAGAAGCTTAGTCGTCTCCAAAATGACCTCCGCGAAAAGGACAGACTGTTGGAGGGATTTATCTCCATTGCCGCACAACAATCCAAGCATATATCCCTGATGCAGGCCTCGAGGATCACCGGTCTGTCCCCCTCAGCTCTCGCACCACAGCTGGTCTCAGCCTCCGCTGCCACTCTACCCTGGATGGCCTCTCTCCACTCTCCCAGCAGGCCGACGGAGGGCCCTGCGGCCGGGGCCACAGCCTGCTCCCCCGCGCCGCGGCACAGCGCTGAGGCGGAGGGCTGTCACTCCACCTCCCTGGCCGCGGATCGGGACGTGCGGGGTCAGGGGCCACATGATGCCCCTGGTGCAAGCCTGGAAGACGGGCTCCCAGCGCATCCTGCCCACAGCTCTACCCCGAAGCCGCAGGCAGAGCCAGCCTGGTCTAAGGTGGTGCAGTGTGGCCGGAGATCGATCGCTGCGGGGAGAGCTTCGTCACCACCACGGCTCTCCCTCTCCAACCGCTTCTCAGCCCTGAGGGATGAGGCTCTGGTCTGCACCGCTGACCCTGCCGCTGAGACAACTCGTCCATCCCTGACAGACCGGGTTCCGGCTGTGGCGGCTCCCTCCTCCGCTGCGTCGGCTTCCTCCTCCACTGTGGTGGCTCCATGGACGCCCAGCACGGACCAGGCTGCGCAATCCGCCTCGACCGGGATTCTCCGACGCCGGCTGCTGGAGGAGGCCGTCTCCAGGCGCTCAGGGGGGCTCCCCCGACCTTCCAGCACCCTCACCCCACCTGGTCCATCTGCACCTGTCTCGGCGCAGGTGGGGCGCCCGAGAGCTGGGGGCTTCGGATGCGCTCCTCACTTCCGCGCCCTCTCCTCCCTGCCACCACGTTGATTATTGGCGATTCAATAACGAGGTACATCAGATTTTTTAACGCCATCACACACTGTTTTCCTGGTGCCACCGTTCCTGTCATTCTGGACAAACTCCTCCCTCCCCTCCTCTCCCCTCCTCTGTCTCAAAGATAGTTGTGCATGTGGGCTCAAACGATACCTCCCGCAGGAAATCTGAGGTCACCAAGAGTGATTTTAACCTGCTTTTTAACGTTTTAAAGGACACTGGAAAGACAGTTTTTATCTCTGGCCCC